>BCJH01000002.1:115569-163794 GCA_001600275.1 Cutaneotrichosporon curvatum | reverse complement strand
GGGGGGAGTGGAGCGTGGAGCGTGGGGTGTGATGCGGTGATGGGGTGGGAGCTGGCTTGGGCTGCTGTTTGTGGAGGATACGGAGACGGGGGCATGGAGGAATCTGGCAGTGGGAATCTCGTTCTGCTGGGATCATCACAGTTGCTCTGCGATGCCTGTGCCCTGGAGCTGGTGATCACGGCTGTCCAGTATGGGGAGATCGGCCTGCTCTGCTGGGGTGGTGTTGACTGCTCTGCCATACTGTCGGTTTTGCTGGTGGATGTCTGTCGAGCCGGATTTGTGATCTGCGCGGCTGTGCTCTTGCTCTGATCTAGCTCTGCTCTGTTTTGCTCTGTTCTGCTTTGCTTTGCTTCGCCTCGCTCTGCTCTGCTCTGCTTCGCTCTCGCTCTGCTCTGCTCTGGCCTTGCTCCGCTTTGCTTTGCGCTGTTCTGCTCTGCTCTGCTCCGCTTTGCTCTTGCTCTGCTCTGCTCTGCTCTGCCCTGCTCTTGCTCTGCTCTGCTCTAGCTCTGCTCTGCACTGCTTGTGCTCTGCTTCGCTCTGCTCTGCCCTGCTCTTGCTCTGCTCGACGACCCTCCCAGTAGCCCCTCATCCGTCTCTTAGCCTATGCGATATACTAACCCCAGCGCCCCAAGGACACCACCGCCGCTGGCACCACTGGCACCACTGGCACGACTGGCACTACCACCGCCGGCGCCGCGCACCACGAGGGCACTGCCGCGGACCTTGGCGAGCGGGCAAAGGGCATGTTTGGGTATGGGCTTGCTACTCTCAAGGTGGGTTAGCGCGGGGGGAGTTCTGTGGTCGACATGAGCTGGAGCTGTTCGCTTGGCTTGAAGTCTACTCAGCTGTACGCTGGAGTCGATAGGGCTCTTCGCTTGGAGTCGACTTGAGCTCTATGCTGGGTCGATAGAGCTCTGCTCTGGAGTCGATAGAGCTCTACTCTGAATTCGACTTGAGCTCTACTCTGAAGTCGACTTGAGCTCTACTCTGGAGCCGATAGAGCTTTACTCTAAAGTAGATAGAGCTCTACTCTGAGGTCTCTTGAGCTCTACCGCTCAGCCGACTTCAGAGCTACCGCTCTGAAGTGATGAGCCCGCTGACACCAGTCCGCCTACACCCAAGTCGGCGCCGCGATCGACGAAAAGACCGCCACGCCAGAGAAGCCCGGCCTGTTCACCCAAGCCTCGACCGCAGTCCAGCGCGGCGTGCAGCAGCTAGAGCAAGCTGTGGCCGGCGAGGCGCCGCGCGCGAGTGCAGGCGACACGAGCGGGGAGCATGGGTTCGGCGGGGCGGCTGGTACGGGAGCCGCAGCGCCAGCTGCGGCGACCGCGACCAGTGCCGGTGCCGGTGCCGGTACCACCTCCACTACCACTGCGGCGGGTCTTGGGGGTGTGGTCACTCCTGGGCTTGCTGGTGCTGCTACTGGCGCCGGTGCCGGCTCGGCTGGGGCGACGGGTGGACACCCTATTGCTACTACTACGAATACTATTGCGCACAACTCGAACGATGGGGACCCGCAGTAGGCTGCCGTAGGACGGAGGCGGTCAGCTATAGTTGTTTATTGTTCATGATAGGATGTGTTAGGTATGGTTTCTAAGAGCCAGTTGTGCATTCGTGCATTCTTGCATTCTTGCATTCTTGTCAGTCTTGCAGTCTTGCCTTCGAGTGAGTCCCAATGGAGCTCGCGAAGTGCCCTTGGCCTTGAGTGCCGGGTGCCGGGTGCCAGTGCCATGAATAGCTCTCCCTGTATGGTATGGATATCGACTAAGCCGGTGTGCGGAACGCCACGTTCGGTAATACCCGGTGTTACCTCCCTTCCCCTGTATGGACGCGCTCCTCCGCGTAGCTCGAGGCGTAGGCGCGTGTCTGGACTGCGGGGAGCGGGATCAAAATATTGCATTCTACGTGTAGAATATTTTGTGTGTAATTTGTTGTGTGTATATCATCTGGGGTGTGCCGTTCCTTTCCTTCCCCACGAGAGAGACGGCGAACACGACACAAGGAAGGGAAGACGAGACGAGAAACAAGCGACCCGCGGAGAGAACACCAAGCAAGCAGACAGTCAAGAGACAAGGAAGAGTAAGAAGGAAGGTCACTTCTACTGCTCATCATCATCATCTCTGTCGCCAACACCACTCTCATCTTCTCCATCACTCTCATCATCGACGAGCTCTTACAAAATCAGGGCATACTCCGCTATACTCTCTTACTAGAGGACTTTGAATCAGCCCCGCCCAGGTCTTCTCTCCCTTCCACCCCTTCCTTCCCTTCCCTTGCCTTCCTTCCTCCGTCCCGCGTATACTCGTGTCTGTCTACTACACTACTCTCTCCATCCAACCACCTCCGAATCGTCACCACTCCTCCTCTTCTTATTCTCAACCACCTCTACTCCCCTCCTCTCCTCAACAGCAGGTGAGTAGGGCTCACTATCCAACCCTCCACGCTCGCTGACATCCGCCCCGCCCGTCGTCTTACTCACACACCCCGCCTTCGCCGCACACTCTACACCTCCAACCAACCATCCCCCCGCACACACCCGCGCGCCATCAACCTCTATCACTTTTCGGTTGCCCCTCACGCTCTCTCTCTCTACTCGTACTCCCACTCCCACCCACTCCCACCCCCACTCCCGCGCTTTCGTGTCCTCCAACCTACTCGCCCATCAGCGCCTCCGCCTAGTGCGTCTCGGACACCGCAGCCGACACCCCACTTGCTCCTTCTTCAAAGAGACGCCAGAACCGGTGCACGCGCGCTCCGTAAGTCTTGCTCGATGCTTACTTGCAATCCTTCACTCCCTCCCGCCTCGCTATTGTCCGCCCTTCCTGTCAGCGGCAAGCCACCCGCCCCCTCATCCTGCGCGCCGCCGCCGCCGCCGCATCAGCGAAAGTTTGCACCCACCGCCGCTGCTCCGTCGTTATCAACCAGCCAGCACCACCTTACACCTGCACCTGCATCGCCTGCATAGACACCCAGTGCCGCTGGTGTCTCAGCATCGGCATTGGCATGTGCTTGGCTGCAAACCCCGTCCATCCCCTACCCCAACCCAACCCAACCCAACCCAACCCACACTCMATCCCAAACCCCCGCTCGCGCCGCACGCGCCGCCCGCCGCCCGCCGCCCGCTCGCCCGCAGTCGCCCTCTCCATCATCATCATCATCATCGTCCATCTGTCCTCCTCACTCCTACGCTCGCTTACACACCCCACCCTCCATCCATCCCGCCCAACACCTCGCTAACCCCCAGTAACCCCCCACAATGGCCGACCAAACAACTGAGATCGACCTCGACTCGGTCATCGACCGTCTGCTCGAAGGTACGTTGACGTGGCGGTGGCGAACGCTGCCGCCCCGGCGCGCCCTAACCCCCCTCCACGCTCCAATACTAACTGCAGTCCGCGGCAACCGCCCCGGCAAGGCCGTCCAGCTGCAAGAGTACGAGATCAAGTACCTCTGCACCAAGGCGCGTGAAATCTTCATCGGCCAGCCAATTCTGCTCGAGCTCGAGGCGCCAATCAAGATTTGCGGTGCGTCGTGATAAACACCTGCCCTCCTTCGCTATCACTAACCCCAGGCGACATCCACGGGCAATATTACGACCTGCTCCGCCTGTTCGAGTACGGCGGCTTCCCGCCAGAAGCCAACTACCTCTTCCTGGGCGACTATGTCGACCGCGGCAAGCAGTCGCTCGAGACCATCTGCCTCCTCCTCGCGTACAAGATCAAGTACCCCGAGAACTTTTTCATCCTCCGCGGCAACCACGAGTGCGCGTCCATCAACCGTATCTATGGATTCTACGACGAGTGCAAGCGCCGCTACAACATCAAGCTGTGGAAGACGTTTACCGACTGCTTCAACTGTCTCCCCATTGCTGCCATCATTGACGAAAAGATCTTCACCATGCACGGAGGGTTGTCCCCCGACCTCCAGAGCATGGAGCAGATCAGGCGAGTGATGCGTCCCACGGATGTCCCCGACACGGGTGAGTAGTTTCTTGGAAGGGATTTGGTCTGGGCTGCTGTGGGCCGGCACAGAGTCAACTCCCGCCAATCAGCCCCACCTTCTGCCCCACCTGCGTTATGTACTAATCCCCAGGCCTCCTGTGCGACCTCCTCTGGTCCGACCCGGACAAGGACATCACCGGCTGGAGCGAGAACGACCGAGGCGTGTCCTTTACCTTTGGGCCCGACGTCGTCTCCCGCTTCCTCCAGAAGCACGACATGGACCTCATCTGCCGCGCACACCAGGTCGTCGAGGACGGCTACGAGTTCTTTGCAAAGCGGCAGCTGGTCACGCTGTTCTCCGCGCCCAATTACTGTGGCGAGTTTGACAATGCCGGCGCGATGATGTCGGTCGACGACACGCTGCTGTGCTCTTTCCAGGTGAGTGGGTTTAGGATCAAAGACGTGGTGTTGGGCTGCGCGGGGCTGCTTATCACTGCGAACGTGGAGCTGCTTGAAGGCTAGCGGGGTGGACTCGTCAATGACAGGGGTCGTCGGCATTGGCCTGTCAACGAGTCCGTGCTGCTATGCCTGTGTGACCGAGAAACGTCTGGCACTCGCATAAGCTGGACAGTGTTGCCATGCCCTGATCCTCGAGCAGATCAAGGCTGGTCACTCTCGACCGCCCATGTCGGATAGTCAACGCTGTCGCAGTAGCGAGCGCTGCAGCCCATACATGCGGGCTTGGTCGGCGCCGGACTGTCAAAGTAGGCCGGTGCACGCCGAGTCGGGGCTGGACTGTCGAGGCATGTCAGTGCACGTCGCATCGGGCCTCTGTCGCCCAACGTGGGGTGATTGTCACCATGCGACGTCGACGTTGCAACACTCTGGGGCGCAGTCTGCTTGCATCCTAGCCCAGGCTCCTAACTGCCCATCTCCGCTGCACAGCTGTATCTCCTCGATATCTTTGTCGAGCCGCTCGACGTCGGACGCCAGATTTGGCGCTCGGCGCATGCCGGGCCATTTGGTGTTCGGCTACCGGCCTTCGGGGCTAGCCGGTGGCGCAGCTAGATATGCCCTCAGCACGGGTGCCCGTGCTCCGGCCAGAGCTACTGCGAATGGCTCAGTGACTGGTCACTATGGCCACTGCTGGCTGTGCGACTGGTTTGCAATCCGCATGCGACAGTACGCTAGCATCGCTCTCCGCCGCCAGCACATCGCCGTCGACGTGTCTGGCAGTGCACAGCCACAGTCGCTTCACACCCTGCCATCTAGTCACCCCTACTCATGGACTACTCCGTGTGCAGACGTCGCCAGCTCGACGTCAGTCTGCAGCGTGGCTTGCTTTGTCGGAAGTCGAACTGCGCGCACTGCACCTGGCGTTGCCTTTTCTGCTTCCGAGCACAGCTCCCCGCATTACTCGTCGCGCACGTTTCACTCCAACGCGCTCATCATAACCCCTCCCCCCCCCGTTCTCTTCTCCTGCAATCCTCTCGAACACCGCTGACAGCAGATCCTGAAACCCGCCGAGAAGAAGCCAAAGTACGGCGGCTACGGCGGCGGACGGCGTCAGTAAGGGGCACGATGACGGGCCGGGCGCGACAACAAGCCCGCAGGAGTAGGAGTGGCAGCGTTGGATCGACAGGGATGCGATTCTTATACCAGTTCCGCGGCGGCGGGGGTCGGGGTCGGGGAGGGAGTCGGGGAGCGAGGCGAGGTGTCTGAGCGTGCGTGCGTGCGTGCGTGCGTGCGTGCCTTGCCTCGCGGACCGGCCAAAGAACAAGACAGACAGACAGAGATCGAGACCGAGAGACAGACTGAAAGGCTTATCGTATCAATCCCATTCCGGCATAGAATCGAGTGACGTGTACGAGTGATGCGAGTGGGTGCAAGTGCGTGTGGTGTGCGTCGGGTGGTGTGGCGTGGGTGGGAACGGAAGTGTGGTGTGGGTTGGGGTTGGGTCGGGGTAGAGGTGGTGTGGGACAGCGGGGAGGGGTTTATTGGGGTGGAGGAGGACGGAGACGGACTGCGGCCGGGGTAGGGACTGGGACTGGGACGGGATGGGGCTGGGGACAGGCTTTCGGGATGGGGACTGACTCATTGATGGTGGGACGTGCGGAGTAGAAGGTGGGGACGGGGTCGGGGACGGGGACGAGGACGCAGTGGAACGGATCCGGAGGGTATTCTGGCGATGGACTTGGACGAGGGGCTGGGCGTGCGGGGCAGGGGGGAGAGGGGGAGAGGAGAGGTGGTGCGACCGCGAAGCTGGGAGTGGGAGTGGTGTACTGAACTGATCTGACTACTGATGGGCCTGGGGCCGGGGTGGAGACTGACGACAGAGACAGCGAGGCGCAGGATTTGACAGGGGCACCGGATTCCAACAGCGGCAGAGATGGCGAGGTGGCAGGGGATTCGACAGCGGCAGAGGAATCGATGGCGGCAGAGGATACGACAGCGGCAGTGGATGCGACAGTCGCAGTAGATGCGACAGCGGCAAAGGATACGAACTCGGCAGGTGACTCAACGTCGACAGAGAATTCGATTAACTTGGGCAGAGGATTCGATAGCGGCAGATTGTTCATCGGCGGCAGAGGATGCGACTGCGGCAGAGGTACGACAGCAGCAGTGGATTCGATGGCGGCAGAGGATTCGATAGCGGCAGAGGATTCAACGTCGACAGAGGATTCGATAGTGGCAGATCATTCATCGGCAGAGGATTCGACAGCGGCAGAGGATTCAACGTCGACAGAGGATTCGATAGCGGCAGAGGATCGACATTGACGGAGGATTCGATAGCGGCAGAGGATACAACAGCGGCAGTGGATGCGACAGCGCAGATCATTCGGCGTTGGAAGAGGTACGACAGCGGCGGTGAATTCGATGGCGGCAGACGATTCAACAGCGGCACAGGACTCCTGAGCAGCAGATGGTTCAACAGCGGCAGTGACAATCTGACGCGCGGAAGATCTGACTCGGCGCGCGCGAACGGGCGCTCTCTCGTTGGCGTGAGGAGCGTTCTCGGCGGGCGCTCTATCGGTGGCTGAGGGTCCCACTCGGCGGGCGCTATCTTTCGCTGTGGGGATCCGACTCCGACCCCGACTCCGGCTCCAACTCGGCGAAGGACTTGACATCAATAGCGGACGATACCGTGGCGATGAAGACCTAACGTCATTGGCGACGGTGACAGCGACGGCAGGGTTCTGCTGGGCGGGATATTGGCACCGGCAGATGATAGGATACCGGCAGGGAGTTCAACAGCGGGTGGAGGGCCAGCACGAGGAGAGGACAGGACAGGCCAGAGGACGAGAACAGCAACAAGAATAATGGCTTGCAGGCGTTCACAACACGGTGCTTACGATCCGAGTTGGCAGAGGTTTCGAAGCGGTCTTGAGGACCTCACAGCAGCAGTGGCCGCTTCGCGGGGGATCGGAGGGCGACAGTGCAGATCCGACCCGTCGGGGCTGCTGAACACGGCCAGAAGGGCGCAACGACAGCAGTTGGTACTCCGACAACTGCAAGATACTGTATGTGGCAGACGAGTCGCGACTCCACATGCTACTACCTCCTCGCGATCAAGTGACAGCTGGCCGCCCGCAGTAAGCTACATCAATAATGAGGATCCAACGATTACGCGATCCGAAGCGGAAGTAGTTCTGATCTCGGTAGCGAGCCAACGGCATCTGCAACTCGTCGACTGCGGCGGTGAACATATCTCGCGAGAAAATGGCGAGCATTAAAAGTAAGGCTGCCCCCTATTCCGGCCTGTCGACCTCTCGGCATCTGTTGGCCTACAGTGCATCGCGATCAGCGAGTTCCAGATTACACCTGAACAGTGGAAGTCCGACTCGGCAGACGATCCGATAACGGAAGTGAGCACCACGGGGGGACCCAACGGCAGCATGGCGCTTCGACTGCGGTCGTGATCCCGATGGGAATGTCGTCTATCGACGCATCGTGACCGTTGCCAGTCGCTTGGGGAAACATGCACGAACGATCGGGAGACCAACCAGCATCTCCTGGAGTTTGGGGACCCAGTCATTGATGGTCTTGCCCCTCGCATGGAGTTGGGCTTTGCAAACCTGCACGGCACCTCCAAAGACATCAAAGACGAGAATCGTACATCTGACGAGCTCATCGACGTGGACGGACGCGACGATGAAACGGCACGACGGCACGAAGTGGACGAGTTCTGAAACGCGAATCCTACGATGGCGGGATCGTCGTGACGCGGGCGGAGGGATTCGCAACGCAAGGATGGACAGCAGTCGATCCGGAGCACATTACGAGATCTGCGCCGCACTGAAGTGAGGTGGGGTGCCGCTACGCGAGGACTTCAGGATCCATGCGGATGGTCGCGTCGCTTGCTAAGCAGGCGAGATCAGTCACGACGCGATGGCGAGAAAGTGGACTCAAATCGCGCTTAAGCGCGACACGACCGATCCGGACGAGGATTCGCCTCCGGGCGGAGAGAGCCCCGCTGCGTGCGGCGGAGCAGTTCCCCAGCCAGTTCTGCTAGCGACTGCGAGAAACGATATATAACGCATCGGACTGAGCTGCAACGCAAGGTGGCTGAACGTCAACACAATATCCACCATTCGACATGGAACGAAAATAGCCCCAGACCCACCCTCCCACCGAGTGGAGATGCGGCAAGCGGGACGTGTGGCAGCTAGACCTCGACATGGACATGGACGCGGAGAGGAATGACGGGAGACGAGTGGCAGACGTGCCACTTTGCCGAACGCTCAGCGGACGCCAGCCATCTGGACTAGTGGCGGCTGGGCGTTTCAGCCTACTGGATCGAGCAGATACCGTCTGAAGAGGAAAGCAGCTCACCACGGCATGGACGAACAACACTGCGACCGTGGACTCCGCTGTCGCTATCAGCGTGAGATTGACACCGGCACATCAAGAGGCATAGACTGATCCCGCCGTGTGGAGGATGGCTGGAGGTGGTGGTATGCCCATCTGGCCAACTATCGAGACTGCCACTCCAGTCGCAAAGCAACAGGTCCGTGCAAGTGCGCAAACGCCGATCTCAAGACTGAGCTGGACGGGGATGCATACGGCTCTGCAGTCCATGGGATCGCGATGCCGCCCAACTGCGAAAGCCGCCCAACTGCAGCGCCGTCTGCAGCGCACGAATCCGCCATGGGCAGCATGTCTTGATCCGTCATGGACACGGCTTACTTAACGACACACGTTTGAAGGCCGCCTAAATTCGCGCGAATCAGCAGTGTTCTGGCTCGACTGTCGAGGTTACCGCCATCGACCAGACGAGTGGCAGCGTCTGCGGATCACCGTTCGAGACCGCCAACCTACACCGGATTCAGGAGGGATTGCAGACTGCAAAACAGTGTCAAGTGAGACCACTGCTCCCATAATCGGTGGTCTTGGGCTGTCGCAGAATGGCGACTAACCGCCATTATCCAGAATAGATGAAGACGAGAGGACAGGAGGACGAAAGGAAAGTGTGAGACAGATGGCTGTGGACGCATCGAACACATCAGGACCGCCCTGGACAATGATCTGCTCGCCGAGTGGACGGGCATGCGCAGCCCCCGAAACAAGACGCTGTGCAAGTCTCGACTTCCTCTCCTGCGCTGGTCTTGAGCTCCCCGTCCAGAAACCGCAGAGTGGACGAGGCGATCGTGACTCACGGCTGCCACTGTCGGAATTGCGAGCAGGGTTAGACGTCCACCGCCAAATTTTACGCTCCATGTCAGGCTGAGCGACTTGTCGAACAGTGCAGACAGATCATGCCCGCATTCAGGCCGCCGCCGCGGCCTCCGCTGCGGTCGAAGGTGGACAGAAGGACAAGTCCCTCTTGTCTGCGTCGGTGTCGAGCAATGCAATGCCGACGAGGGAGTGACAAAAATCAATCTCCACCGAGCGTGAGAGACCCCGTTCCGTCCTGCCTGAGACACGCTCGGCCGACGTTAATAGGTCATTCGGTGCGGACTGTAAATCGACCACTCTAGACTCTCTGTAGGGAACATGATCCGGATTTTCATTGGGGTAATGAAGACCCACCCTCATCCGCCAAGACTCATTTACATCATGCGCATTGCGATCAGACTCTGGAACCAATCGTGTGCTACCTCGCCACCTCCGATCGACGTCCACAGCAGACCCGCAGAGCCCATGGGGCCAGTAGATTGGCGTCCATCTTCTCGTCGCAGAATAAAAATTCCGAATGGACGCGACTCAGAGTACTGTGTGGACGATGTTTTGCGTATAGCGGCTATGCGATGCAGTTTGCATGTTTGAGCTTCACTGACGGGTACTGGACGCGGGAGAGCACTAGTTCATACGACTCTCGTCTCTGCCTGCACATTGCCAGCGCTACCCGTGCTTACAGTAGCTAGCTGCCAAGGTCTTGTACCAAGCAAGGTGCTACCTCGGTGTTATGAGACGGAACCCCAAACACCACCCTTTAGCGGTGTTGAGACCTCGCCTGCGATTGAGTGATGTGCTGGCACTTATTGGCGTAGTCTGTGGCGCTGAAACAGCGTAGCCACATGGGTGACCAGATACGACAAACCGCTACCGCACAAGCGTGGCACTGAGGCTTCAGCTGGCGCAAGCTTGGCATCGTCGTCGCAGGGGAAGGGAGACTAGAGCGCATCGTGCTTCGACAAAGAGGTGCCACCTCACATTGTCGGCAGGTGAATGTGGCAGTAGGGATAGAGTTTCCGCCTCCCCTCTGCGCCTCGTTCACACATATGGGTGGCTCGATCGTGCAGATTGATCAACCTGCGACAAGGCCAACCATTTCCGTCTCTGTTTGGTACGCGCCCACAAATCCAGCCTCCCTCCGGCAAGTGTTGGATACGTAGCGACTCCTGCGAACCCGGCGCTGCCCTTTAGCCAGCATGTGACACGAGGAGCAAAGCTGCAAGCGATGTCATCTCTCGTACGGAGCATACCGCAGGCACAACATGTCGTTTCTTGCTTCAACTGCGACCAATCACTGGCCCCACACTCGCCGCTTAGGACGGCGAGCTCGGTGCCACGGATGTCCGGCGGTGGACGTTGAACTGCGGATATTTGCTGTCAAGCCCTGAGAGTAGTGAGGAGTATCCGACACTGCCCAGAACAGACACGTCGCAGATTACCGGGGTCACTCCTACATCGCCGTGGATTCGTATGACTTGGCGTCGTACTCCAGCACGAGATGACGAGCCGGATCACTCTGGGCCGGGCATGAGCGGAAGTTGAGTTCAGCATTACAGGGTTGTGGGTGGGAAATGCACAGTCTGCGAGGGGCAGCATGAATGGAGAGCCTACGCCACTGGCGCGAGGGTGGAGGTGGATGCGGTGGGTAATCACCGTCGCCGTCGAGCGATGTCAGGCGTGCACATCCACCACCCCGTGCACAAGCAGCATCTCTCGCCGCGCCCAGAGATAAGGAAATGCATGCCCCATGCAGCAGGAGCAGGAGCACAAGCCAAGCCTACGTGCACGGGAATTGTGTAGGATGGCCTGCAGAGTATAGGCTTGGCTGGGATGCTACACTCTGCCATGCGTCTTTATATATCTGCTCGGCATTCGGGTCACAGCCTGTTGATGCAAGATCTGGCTTCCGATGAATGCATGCCATGTCAGTGAGGAGCTGGAATTATCTCTGGGTGCGACAGATCTGGGCAGCCGACGCGCGGCACGGGCATGGATTTGCTTGTGCTTGACATCGCGACTTGTGCAACAATTACATGAAACGATGAGCATGATGAGCAATCTCAGTGGCAGAGAGCATGATAATACCCAGATGTCTCGCAATGGCGCGGAATGTGGGACGATCTTCCAGCACGTGTTGGTGTCAGTATCCACCACCGCCACGAGCGAGCTCCTCGTTGCTTGCTGTGTCTATGCTATGATACAGCACGTTGCAACAGCATGCATGACACTTTTGACATCAGCATATGATTAATGTCCGTCACGGAGTGCTACTTGACCGGTTTTCCAGCATACGACGCAATAGTCTCCCAGAGCAGGCACTCCATGACGTAGCCGGATCTCTGACGCGCGTCAGTGCCGTCGTTTTGCTCGGTCGCTAGCTTGATGTTGCAACACCGCTGGAAGTGAAGGTGACGCGTGTCCGACAAGCATGTGCTGCTCGCTTACGCATGTCCCAGGGCAGGTCAGCTCGGCTCGTCGACGTCTCTCCTGCCTGAGTCTGATTCGCCAACGGCTGCTCTGGATGTGAACAAGGTTTAGGGGAAATGTTTGGTAGACAAAGTAAGCTCTCGGTCAACCCTTGCCTCCTCTCCTACTGCTCTTGCACGAGAGAAGGAGATAAGGACCGATGGAGACCAGGCTTTGGAGCTGGACCACCACTCCCTTTTTTTAATGTGCAAGCCGACGGGTTTGTGGAAAACAAGCGTCCTTGTTCCCTCGAAGACGCCGCTGATACCCGCAACCAATGGAAGCCAGCTGAACGAGAGGTTAGTCGCTCGGTGGCAATGGGTTAAGCGGACCACCTCCAAATCATCTCTTGCGTCGTAGCCTGCTGCGGGTGTGTAAAATATAACACAAGTAGTTGCGTTATGCATGCGGCGGTGGACAGCCTAGGCAGAAGGTGGGCGGGCGGCTCTGCGTCGATGCAGGTTTTCATCCCCCCTCCGGCAGTTCTAGCAACTGCCAGAGGCCAGAGCCTTTTGTGGTATGCGCATGCAATGCACTGCCATACGCAAGCAAAAGTGGGAGCCGGCACGTTAAGGTACACCACCTGACCGCCAGCGTAGACTTATTTCTGTAAAATCACACTCGCCACTCCGATTTATATGGTTCATATCGCCACCCGACATCCTTCAACTCCCCATCCCATCGTCTCTTGGACCTCCGAGCTACCGACGACCGACAGACTGATTTGCAGCTGCAGCCGCCAGTGACACAGCATACACGAGTGTTCACCCGTCGCCAACCGTCATCAGCCGTCACCCGACGTAGACGAGCACTGCCAGGACGAGTAACGGCACCCCCCTAACCATTGGCGAGAACGAAGGCCTGGGCAAGGAGGAGCTCATCCATCACACCCAACGCCTATCCCTGCGGTGATCACGTGTCCCTGCAGGCTTTCTCTCTATCTGCTGCATTCGTTGCAGGTCGCAAGTCAATGGCAGTTGCAGACTGAGGCGAGTGTTCTTGTCGTCGCTGCGCGAAGAGCCTGACAAGCGAACAAGGGCTATACCAAATACCCCGAGGTCGCATAAAGTCGCAGGCTGGGGACTCTCAGAAAACCCTCGCTAAACGCATCTCCATTCCGGGATTCCCTCGATCCCTCGTGGTGCCCATCTGACCCGGCGTTGAGCTGGACGACCTAGGAGTGAGGTGTTCGACAGCCGCGTGGGCCGCGGCAGTAACTGCAGGCAAGCGCCCGATTCCATACCACAAAGCTGGGCACACGTCCTCATCCTCCCTCCCTGGCTCCCCCTGCCCCCCGCGTCCCCCCCAACCAACAATCAATAAGCATAGCGCGGTTCCGCCGATTCGTATCGTATCGTTTGCTCGTTTACTCTACACACATCTTGCAATCTCGCTTTGCCACCACCTTGGGCTATCTATAAAACCAGAAAAAGTCTGAGAGACGAAGCGAACAGCACCAGCTACAGTGAACCCGACGACCGAAGAGGGTTCCGCGTCAAGCATCACCGGGCCGGGCGCTACCAACTGGCGGCAGCGCTCAGCCACGTACAGCCACAGCCAGCCAGGTACATCCACTATCGTGCTGCCACAGCACGAACATCAAGTGCATCCGTCGCACCTACAGACGCAACCGCAACTGCAAACACACCTGCAAACACTACCGCCGCTCGAGCCCCAGTTCATGCCGTACCACTACGATCCGGTCCTAACCCCTGTGGGTCGCGAGCGGCAGGCTCAGCAACATCAACAGCAGCAGCAGCAGCAATACCAACAACAACAGCAGCCACCACCACCACACCACGCGCCGCATCTCCACCAGACCTCTCACCAGCCACACCCATTTGATCTCGGCAATATATATTCGTCGGGCAATCCAGCCGGCCCCAGCACCAGCGCTGGCGCTGGTGCCGGTGGGAGTGGCGGCGAGGTGCCGGGAGCGATCTGGGGCCACTTTCACCTCGCGGGTTCACATACAGACTCGTCTGCATCGTCCCCCGAGGTTGGAGGACTGCTGCCATCGGCAGGACAACGGCACCGATGGGACTCGCCGAGCACACTCGCCGGCCCCAGTGCGCAGGTGCCTCCCCCACACCAGCCACCGCCGCCGCCGCCCTCATGGTACCCAATTAACGAGTACAGGCCGGTGGATGTGCCGCAGTGGCGATACGACGACAAAGCGCGTGAACGGTGAGTACTCTCTCTGTGTGGCGGAGCTGCGGCCTGCGTGCATTTTTTCCGGCGTCGACGCTGACGATGCAGATACCCATACTCGCCGACATCTGCTCGCTCCCACGTGTCCCCGTCTGCGCATTTCACGCCCCGCCACCACCCATATGAGCCTGAGTTCCGTCCCATCCCTGTCATGGGTCAGCCTCAAGCGCAGGATGACGTGCGTCCAGCACACCCGCCGAAGAGCGGACGCCTGGGTGTAAAGAGACGGCAAAAATACACACGCTCCCGGACAGGTTGTCTGGGCTGCAGAGCGCGGCGGATCAAATGCGACGAAGGCCGGCCAGTCTGCCGGCGGTGCCAGGTGGCTAAGCGCGAGGTGAGTGGCATGACTCTGAAGCCTGCTGACAGCAGTGCGTGTTCCCCGAGGAGGTAGAAAAACGTGGCGAGAAAGGTAAACACCACGACGAGGACGACGAGGACGACGAGCACCGTCAGCATGACCCACGTCAATTTGACCTCTCCCAGACGATCACCGATCTGCCCCCCAACTGGGGACTGGGAGAGGGATTCTCGTCCAATTTCCTCCCAGACCCGAGCGCAAGTAATCCCCAGCATCACCAGCATCCACACTCGCATCGCCAGCATAGCCTCGACGTCTTCCATCTCAACGCCGGGGAGCTGAACGGGTCCACACGGCATCGATAGTAGCGACTCCATACATCGCGCCATCACGCTGGGTCCCGCGCAGCGATGCGCAAGTCAGGAAGGGGAGGCTGCTGGATGTCCTGTTGGGACCATGCCGTGCTGTCTCACACCGCTCTTGGCGCCCATTGAATAGAGTGCCGGGGCAGCTGGTTATCTCCCGGGCAGCCCAGCGCAGCCACTACGTACTCTCGATGCTACATCTAACGCTTGTGCGACGTGTGACTTTCAACCCGCATGGCTTTGCATACATGTCCCACGTTGCAGATCGAGGTACAAGCCTCCCCTGGTGTTTACTTTCTATCATCAGCCGTGGTTTCCAGCCACCGCGGCAAGAACGGGGATAATACCCGGGCGAGAAGGTATGGGTCTAGTGATGTTTGGAGTTTTCCTCCAGTCACAACTCGCGTTGGAGAGGATGAAGGCGATAGTCAGTGGAAATCCAATAAAGGGAGGAAAATACGAAAAAGGCGTGAGCGTGGCTGCAACAATTGGGAGGGTCTGTCGGTGATGTACATGTGTGTGGAAGGAGTTTTGGGTAGGGTGCTTGTAGGATGTCGATGGTTGAGGTGGTTTGAGTGCTCCACCTACTCCAGGCCGATCCCGGGTGTGAGTCCGCCGAATTCGGATTTGCAGTGCTCGTTGTGCATGTCTTGCATGCTTCAGGAAAACTGTGCATGTCGCAGTACTGACCGGTGGCTGCTGATCGACAAGCAGCGAGGCGCAGATGTGTGTCGCTGATGGACATAGCACATGTGGTTGGAGAGTGTGGAGCGGGTGGTGTAAGGTGTAGTGATGACGCGGGCGCAGTGGCGGTGGCGTGGGCCGGCGAGACGCCACAACAGTCGGGTGTCATCGGGTGTCGCCTATGCCAAGACCGATGTCTACTAATGCATTGGGCTGGCTATAATACACTATCGATGCGTGCAATGCAGGTCGTCAAGCGCTGAGCGATGTTCATGTTGGCTGGGGAGCAGCAGAGCGATGGGAATGGCGAAAGGGAACTAGCGGACGGAAAATAGCAGAGTGAGATGGAGGGCTTGGGAAGAATATGGTGCAAAATTTGAAGATGGCGACAATCGTCACTGGATGGGGCAGACGGATTGTGTGCGTGATGAAGAAATGGCAGAAGACGAGGAAGATGTCTCAAGTCTCAAACTGCAAGGCAGGATCAAGGTGCAAGGTGCGCGCTGAAGTGTTCTATCGCAAAATGTCCAAAGATCGATCTACAGGCCACCACCGCCACCGCCGCCAAAGGGCGACCCGCTGGTGTAGGCATACTCCCCCGAATCATAAGGTGCAGCCCCTGGTGTCAGCCGAGCAGCGGATTGATTTGAAGCGCCCGCACAACTCACCAGACAAGAAGCCCAGGCGAGCGTTCACACGCTGGTTGCGAGCGGAGGGGTGGTCCGGCTCGGGGAACGGCTCTGGTTCGCCACGGAGAGCGCCACTCGAGCTAGTGTCAGCGGTCGTCGGGGAGACAGGTACAAGCGTACTAGAAAATCTGGGGACGCCATTCCTCAGTAACGTCCATCACCTGCGAGTTGCTGCGAGTGAGCGGAGGCCTCCAGCTGACGCTTACCGGAACTTGTTCACCAGCGCTGTCTTGCCCTGAATATTCGCGTAGGATATCTTTTGTCAATGGACGTTAATTGTTGTTATTCACCTGCAGGACCTTTTCGCTGGAAAACATGTTCCACCTCTTGCCTACCTTGGCTTGGTAAAACGTGTGCAGCGCACGGACAGAGGTAAAGTTGACAAACGCATACCCCACCTGCCCATTAGCACCGCAGCATGGTCACGAGCACTTACGTTGCAGCGGTTGTTGAAATCGAATCGCAGGTAGACAAAATCGAACTCGCCCGGCACCACCTAGAGCGTAAGCGAGGCCCAGGGTGGCTGGTTCTAACATACCTCGCGCAAAATATCTACCAGCTGCTGGCGGGAGAGCTTGTTCTGCCGTAAGTACCCAGTCACGCGCGCAGAATATTCACAGGTACATCCTTGATCATGACGGTAGTGCGGGTGTCCTCGCCTGCGAGAAGCCGTTCGGGGGACACCCTGTTCTCTGCAGGAACTGCCTGGTTGTTGGACTCGCGGCGCTGGCCGCTCCACGGAACGGGTAGTGCAACAGGCGGATTGAATGACGTGCGCCGTGTCCGCGCTGCCACTTCCATGTTGTTGAGCAAGGCCTGGAGGGCTATGGGGTCGTTCATACGGCGGTTCAGCGATGCCAGATGCGGCGGCGCCTCGTGGTTCGCAAAGTGCTGGCTGCTGCCTGGTGCTGAAACTGGGGGCCAATCGGGCAGGTAAGCCGACTGCAGGGTCGATCTCTCGTCGTTGCGATCCGAGGTCCTGCCGTCCTGTGCGCTGGAAGGGCGGTGCCATCCGGCGGACAGGACAGGTGGAGCCGACAGACCAGGTGGGCTGGCCAGGCTGTTGCGGTCATAGTATGCGTCGTAGTGAACAGGGGGAGCCAGAGCGGACACATTGCTCGTGGGGTTGTAAGCCGCTGAGCCTAGCGTGTATGAGGTGGGCGAGGGCTGAAAGCGAATGTCGCGCATCGGCTCGCTCTGGAATGGATCCTCGGCAGCGAATTGGACGCCGAGTACCCCGCCGTCGCAGGGCTGATTGTTCAATAGGTTGGCTACTTCGCCTGCTATGCGGGTATCGTAGTAGTCCACGAGGTAAGACTATCATCAGCATTGTAAGGCGCAATGCACTCACCTCGCTTCGGCCGGGCACTCCGTCGAAGCTTTGGATGTCACCGAATCGACACAGATAGTCCTGCCCCGTTAGTCTGGTTAGGGCACTGAACCAACCCTCATCTTGTCGGCACCGATGTGGCTATCAGAGAGGACCTTGACGCTCAGAAGGGAGTTTGAGTTCTTCCATACTTCGTCAAACTCGTCACAGTGACCAGTTATCTGTGGTCAGACGTCTCGACATGATCGGCATACCTGGCGCACTACGTCTGGAGACACCGACACCGCGTTAAGATTCACAGGTGGGATGTGGGGAGCAAGGCGGACGGCGTAGGAGCTGAGCCTTTCGAGAACTGCGGTTGCATCGCGCGAGTCGAAGAAGGCGACGATGAACTGTCATGAGTTTTTACTG
This sequence comes from Cutaneotrichosporon curvatum, assembly GCA_001600275.1. Classification (NCBI taxonomy): domain Eukaryota; kingdom Fungi; phylum Basidiomycota; class Tremellomycetes; order Trichosporonales; family Trichosporonaceae; genus Cutaneotrichosporon; species Cutaneotrichosporon curvatum. The sequence continues at coordinate 145,720 of BCJH01000002.1, read as the reverse complement.
GGCAGAACACTCACCCAGCCCTTCGTTTTCAGGTGCTTCACGATAATCGCCTTGAAAGGGGCAATATTCTGCGTGATCAGCAGAGCAACGCGCGCACGGAATGTACTATGATCATCTTCTTGATGAGGTCACCATCAACTGCAAAGGGCACGTTAGTCACCTGCATTCAGCACTGTGCACGCCCCGTGCGCCTACCATAAGGAAACGGCTGTTCAAGCCAGACTTAGGTGACACATCGTTGTGCGGCAAGCGAAGGGGAGGAAGCGCAGGGACAGCGGGCTTGCTGGCAGGCGGGCTGAACACGTCGCTGTCGGAAAACTGGGTCGACGGAGGTGAGTAGACCGACGCTTGATTTCCTGTCCCCACTCCCCATGCATAGCCTGATGATGGAGTGAAGGGTGAGACCGAGTGCCGTGAGTTCGAGGGCGTGGTGCTTGTCGTGGCAGTTGATATGCTTGAGGTTGAGGCTGTGTTGTGAGCAGGTCGGAACGCTACATGGTCAGCGAAGGGTGTGGCGGGGAGACCGCACGGCTGACTGGGGCGTTGCCCTGCGCTGGCTGGAGGTGGTCGGGCTCGGGTGCCGACAAGTGACGATCCACAGGGTCTAGTGCCGATGGAGCGGCATCCTGACTACTTCTCGCAGGCTTGAACTCTGAAGAACGTGGATCCAACTGTTGCTGTCAGATCTCGGACGCTCGAGGCTTCTGCCGGCGGTATTGGACTCACGGGGGACGTGCAAAATGTGGGCGATCCTTGGTCGGCGTCGGTATCTCTGATGGCTGGTGCCGAGGCACCTCTACAAGCCGACGCAGACGACGGTGCGGCTCCACCTGTTCTGAGAAAGTCAGTCCGTTGGCCTGTGCTTGCCCTCACGAAGACGAGATGGTCACTGCGTCGAGCTTGGTGACCAGGTCGATGTCCTCTGCGACAATCGTCTTCGGGGAGACAGACCGCTGGAGAGTCAGCATGCAATAAGCTCGGCGCGTCCAATGCGAGTGCTCAACGACAGACAAGGGGCGAGAGTGGGGTAGGTTGGTGTGCCATTTCGTGGACGAGAAGGTGGGGAAGGTGAGGAGGTCGAGTCGCGGCTGCGAATGAGGGGAGGTGAGGAAGGTGCACAGTTCGTCCACTCTGCGGGTGCACGCGCGGTACTCACCTGATCCACTGGGGATACAAGCGGCAACGACGATGATGCCATGGGAGGCTGTTCGTGCTAAGGAGTGCCGAGAGTAGAGTACAGGAGGACCTGCGAGTAAGGTCGCTCGTGATGCTGATACGAGAGCGGCGCGTGGTGTGTCGTTGTTGGCAGTCCTGTCCACAGTCAAGCTGCAAGGTGTCAATGAAGGAGAAGGGAGAGAGAAGAAGCGACGATGGATTGATGGGCCTGAGAGGCGAACGTGCGAGGACGAGGACGCGGATGGACACAGCAGTCGCGAGGCACCAGCTGTTGGAGGAGAGGCCTTGTACGGCTTTTTTTTCTGTGAGAAGAGGTACTGCTCGGCGATCACCAATGCAGCTCAGTCCAAAGCCCAAAAAGGTGTGAAGGTGTGACTGTGACTGTAACTGTGCTGTGTGAGTGGTGATGGCGAAAGAAGAAGTGATGGGAAGCAGCGAACTTGCGGGGTGGGTGCGTGAGTTCTCGACCTTCCTCGCCTTGAGAAGTGATCTTCCTCGACCTTCCCCGCGGAACCAAAGGAAAACAAGATAGTCGCGCACATCACATGCATGTGTGGTGCATGGCCCGACGTGTGCCGTGCCGAGCAGATGCGCGGGTAGCGTACAGCGGGTGACGAGAAGCGGGCGGCGAGCGGCGTGCACGCACGGTTGCGTGTTCCGAATCCGTGTGGAGAAGGAGTGCATGGGGTCAGTGTTGGGTGATGTCAGTGCTCAGTGTTCAGTTGCTCGCTCATCGTGTCCTTCTGTTCTTGCTGTCTGTCAGTCTGTGGTGGAAAGAGTGATGGCCTGGCCCATCTGTGCAAAGTGATGGATGTCTGTGTGGCCAGACGCCCAATAGCTACGTACCTCGTTCACCATGGCATCCGCATGTGCATGGATGCTGTGACATTGTCTGCAGAGAATAGCGCATGCCCAGGTCTTTAACTGCTGAGCGTGAGAGCGAGGTTGATGCAGAAGAGCATGCAGAGTGTCAGATGTCACTATGTCACTCTGGCTACTGAATTCCGCTGATCATGAAATCCAGCTTATCGGCCATTCCGCCGCCTGCATGGGAGGGCGGAAGCAATCCCAGACGCGCAACGACGCCTGTGACGCACGTCCTCGACAACCTCGACCGACCTACGCGTAGTGAACGACTCGCTGCAGCAGCATAATCTCTCAGCCCATGCTACAGCGGCGAGCCCGTCCTCCACAATGATACGCAAGCAGCGCCAGACATTCACGAGCGCAGAGCTGGAGCTCCAGCTGCAGCAGGTGCGCTGTTCGTCTACGAGCCAGCTGACAGCAGATCACGCTCGACCCGTCGTCATCATCTGCAGAGAATCTGGAAGCGCTTGCGCCGCTCATCAAGTCGATACAGGACAGCGACAGCGAGCAGACCTATCTGCACAGTCTGGACCGCTTCGTCGAGGAGAAGGAGCGCGAGATCGAGAAGATCTGTGAGGACAACTATGAGGTAGGGATGGTATCTGATTGTTGTTGCTGACGGCAGGACTTTGTAGGCTCCGTGTTGACTCTGTCTTCGGTACGCCATGGAACCAGCAGCCTCCGCAAGCGCATCGGCGAGCTCGATGGTCAGATGGGAGACGTGGGGCGGGCACTAGGCGAGAAGGTGAGCTGCCGGCGTTGCATGTTGTGCTGATGGGGCAGAAACGCGCGCTGCTGGAGCAGAAGAAGGTCGCGCGGAATATGGACGACGCCATCGAGACACTGCAGACATGTCTGCGGTTGCTGGACTTAATCCACCGTGTTGGCGACATGATCCGGGACGGCAAGTACTGGGGCGCGCTGAGGGTAGGTGTGCGTGCTGCCTCCACTAACTCTGCAGATGATTGAGGACTTGTCCCACCTCCCTCCACCTGCAATCTCCAATACACCCTTCTATCTTCATCTCGTGTCCTCGCTGCCGTCACTACGCACAGCTATCAAGGACGCAGTCACAGCCTCGACCAAGTCATGGCTCTACGACATTCGCGAGTCGAACGGGCTCATCGGCAAACTGGCACTCGACCAAATGGCCAGCCGAATCAAGCGCTGGCGGCAGAAGCGCGAGAAGGACGGCGGCGCGAGGCTAACGAGGATAGGAGGGGCACTGGAGCTGGTGAACAACGAAGGCGTCGAGTGTGAGTCGCCACGAGGTGGGACAATGATTGACCTTAGTCGACGCGCTGGATAACAAGAAAATCAGGATTGACTTCGGGCCGCTCTACCAGTGCATGCACATCTACGAGGCGCTGGATCGCAAATCGGAGCTGCAGCGCGGCTACCAGGAGGACAGGAAGGTGCGTTCAGCGAGTGGGACTGGGCTGACAACTACAGACCCAGGCCGACCTGATTATGGCCTCGCGCCCGATCACGACGCCAGAACAGCTGGAGGCGACGCTGCCTACTCTCATGCAGGAGCTGGTTGGATTCTTCATCATCGAAGCGCACGTTCTCAGCAAAGCACCGGAATTCCGGACACAGCGCGATGTTGACGACCTGTGGGATGAAATGTGCCGCAGGATTATTGGCGTCGTCAGCCAGGGATTAAAGGGGTGCAGCAAGCTGGACACCTTCCTTGAGTGCAAGAAGAGCATTCTGCTATTTGTGCAGACTTTGGAGGTGAGCCATGGTAGCGTGTTGGTCTGACTCCAGGGCTACGGGTACGATATCGGAGAGCTCAACGGGCTGCTCATCACCTTATTCGAGCGTTACTCCGAGCTCCTGTTGCGCACGTTCGGCACCGACTTCGACCATGTACGTGGCCCGGTGGACGAATTCGTGCACCCTGCTGATCCCAGATCGTCGCGGAGGACGACTACCAGCCCATGCTGGTCAACGACCAGCAGGAGTTCAACCAGGTCTCGAGCGTGTGCTGGCTGGCAACAGGCGAGAGGGAAGCAATCGCCATGTAAGTCCCGGAGTGACGACCATGCTGACAGTCGTAGGCAGGGCTTCCCGCAGGGCATGCCATTTTCGCAGACATACCCCATGTGCTGTATCAACATCCGCAACTTTGTGGAGCAGTTCTACCAGTTCACCGATGGCGTGGCGCAACATCACGTCGACCTCGACGAGGTGCTGCGCAAGTCGCTGGACGGCCTGCTCGCCGATCATGTCAGCAAGCAGATCGCCCTGCGTGTGCGGGGCATGTCGAACCTGTCGCAGATTGCGCAGATCATCGTCAACCTCGAGCATTTCATCATTGCGTGCGACGATCTCGAGGGTGTCCTCATGAACCTCCGGTATGCCGAAATCCGGGTGAAGCTGACGACAGTGCATCCCAACGCGGCGGGCCGGTGAAAATGTCGTCCGTGCAGTCCTTCGACCAAACGATGGCGGCTGCGCAGGACAGGATCGACGTCATCCTCGCGTCCAAGATCGAGTCCTTCTGCGAGCTGGCAGAGTACCAGTGGATGGGGAAGAGCGGGCCGGTCTCGGACATTGAGCCGAGCACCTACGTCTTTGAGATGATCACCTTCCTCACTGCGTATGTCGATGCCGTGCTCATTGGGTTACGGGACGACATCAAGACGCGGGCATACCAGCGCGCCTTGCTGCGGATCAATACGTGGTTCATGGTGAGTGCTGTAGTTAGGCCAAGCTGACCAGCAGGATCTCTTGACGAGTCGCGAGGTCCCGCGGTACAATGAGGCCGCGCTGATGCTCGTCCTCGCGGATGTGCAGTTCATAGAGCAGGAGGTGAAGCGTCTTGGTCGGGCTGGTCTCGACCATGTCTTTGACGAGGTCAAGATGGTAAGCAACGGTGTAGAACCTTGCTGACGACAGACACTCAACATCGTCCTCACGGACGCAGTCAAGGCCTACACCGAACCGTCGGTGCGCCAGATCTCGTACAAGGAAGTCAAGCCCGCCAAGCTGGCGGCCGTGTTGACAAAGCTCGCAGCTGGAGCCATAGTCGTGGGCCAGAATGCTAAAGCCGAGCGGCGGCGTGCGGAAGCCGACACGGTTGCACGTCTGCGCTAGATAGTCCTTCGGCCTCTTGGCAGTGTGTTTTCGGCTCGGTCATGCTATGCGCGCGGTATAGCGGCCCGGCCCGTGCAGTGGTTGCTCACTGCCGATGGCCTGCTGGATCATGCTTTACCAGCCGGGTAGATAGCCATAATCAAGCTTTGTTGTATAATGCCATGTTATGGGTAGTGCACTGTAAATGCCCTTGGTGTGCCCTAAAAGTGTGCGCCATGGCCCTCATTCTCTGACGCCTCAGATCTCGGCAAGCCGGCGTGCGGGCCGGCCCGAACCGTTTGTTGTGCTTTACTTGTATAGCGTGGTCGGGCAACGGTCTTTGCGAGAAGGGAAGAGGTCTGAGCGTAGCATACTCCTCGCGGGCACGTGAGACAGGGCGGGTGTGAAGTGTTGGCTTGACAGATGTAATAGGTCCATCATGGTGAGCTGCGATGGTCATGATGGTAGCAGTTCGTGATTTTGCAAGACAGGTTATCTTGCTGTGACCCGCAGCGAGTGCGGGCAACTCAATGCACACCCAATCACTCGAATTTCCACTAATGCACATGGCCGAGACGATACCGACGCATGCTGCCACTCCCCCCTCTCTTCCAGACCGCGTAGACATCGTTAATTCCAGACGGAGTTGGAGTTACTCTGACGCTCACTGATCCGTGATATGCGCGGGCGTGCCTTGCGGAGGATTGCTGGGCGGTGGTGCTGGGATGGGTGAGTCTCAGCAATGTTATTGGTCTGCACGCGACGGCCCTCAGCTGGAATAGCGCGGGCTGGGCATCGTCGACTGATAAGAGATTTTTTGGCGAGCGGTATGTAGATGGCTTACTGCGGTCAGCTCAGGGAGGGAAGGTGGGAAGGGGGGAAGGGCAGGGGACCGAGAAAGCCAAGGTCGGTCAGTAGTTAGTCTAATAGGACAGCTAGTTGGGCTTTCCGATGCCAGCACCTGGGAGAGGAGAGGGAGGCAGAGAAGAGGAGTAAGAAGAGGTGAGGGGAATCCTGGGTGGCGACTTCCGGTATGCATGCCCCTGAGGAGGAGGAGGTTGGTACCCTCGTTCAGGCGCGTGCTTAAGCCTCGTATTCGTCGGAACGAGAGGGAGTGTAGAGGGCAGAGAGGGGGAGAGGAGAGGGAGGTGGTCCACCAGAGATGAGTTGCAGGGTGGAGCAGAAGATGTACAGGACGAGGAAGAGGGAAGGCGAGGGAAGGACAGTGAGCTCGTCCAGGAGCATGACGTGCGCCTCCTGCAGCCCGGTTTAGCAGAGCGCGATAACCATGCTCTGCTGCCCGGCTGCGTCCTCAAGCTGTAAGCTGCAAGGCAAGCATGCTCGGTCGCCGTTGCGCTGGCTGTCGTGCTGGCCGTTGCCGCAGAGAGAACGAACACATTGAATCAAAGAAAGTCGCCAAAAGGACGAATGCCGTATCCGCCACCCAGGGACCGGGCTCCAAGACACATCTCACCGAATCCAACTCAAACTCGACCGCCGACCATTTCCTCCGTCCGCCGCTGCCGCCGCCGTCACTCGTCCTCCATCATCATCCCACCATTCACCACCCACCACCACTCACACTCAGCACCACCCACCACCCGACCCATCATCCCAACCGCCGGCTCGATCCGTTCTTCTCCGACACACCCACACCACCACCACGACCATCGGCAGCCAGCGCCCTCTAACCCCACGCCAGCACGTCAGCCCAAGCGCATCCACCCAAGCCCGGATCCTCACTAGCCTAGCCAAGCAGGTCAGCAGCAGCAAGCGGGACAACCGCCGCCCTCCCCCCCTCTTCTTGGACGCCACCATCTCAGACGCCAACGAGCAACTAGTACACGCACTCGACTTTTACAAGCGACAGCACGTACTTTTTGTTCTTTCACTTTATTTTCGAAAGTCGATCAACAGCACCAAGAGCCGATCGCTAACCCAGCTAGACCAGCGCTGGTCGTGCTCTCGCTCGCTCGCTGTTCCAGTGTGCCCGTTGCGCTCGTCGTTGCCTGTCGCTGTGCTTTGTCGGTATTCGTCGTCTTGGCATCGCCATTCCGCACGGAATCCCAAACGCACATCACCGGCCGCTACCCGACTCGAGCGTCTGTCGGCCGCATAATCCGCATATTGCCACCTAGGTGTGTGTCGTCGCCGTGTGTGTGTGGGCGTGCGCCTGTCCTTCGAGTGGAGGTGGAAGGGAGGGAAGGAGGGAGAACAGGGTTGGCTGTGTCCTCGCGGCTGAGGGGCGTGCAGTGCGCCGGGCGTCAGCGCATCCATCGGGGTGTGCTAAGAGGCCGAGAAATGGTTGCCGCTCGAGACTCGCATGACTCGATCTGCAGTAGGGCCAGTCTCGAGCGCCCCGGCAGCCATCATCTCGTTCTGCTTCTGCAGCATCGTCTGATCCCTCTCGGGCGAGCTCTCCTCCATCGTTGCCCTCTTCCCATTCTCGTCAACATCCTCGTCCCCCGCTGACACCAGGTAGCCTCACGGACACCTGTCACCATTTCCAACCACACGCCGTCCCCTCCCGTCGTCGGTCCGTCTCCTCGCTCAGCTAGCTCCAAAGACAGCCCACAGTCGACAGCCAGCTCGACCAACTCTGGTGCAAGCCGTCTTCGACAGATCTTACCCCGCCCCATCGCCCCGCGGCCGCAGGGCAGCTCTCCAGCAGCAGCACCAGCGGCGGCCGCAGGCGCGTCCTCGTCCTCATCCTCGTTCTCGTCGGCATCGACGGTCAAGATGACTGCAAAACCTGCTCGATCGTCAACAGGGTCTAGGAAAGGCCGTTTCACAGTCGACGGCGGCGGCACTGCCGACCCCTCAAAGCCAGCCCCCATACCTCCCCGTGGCAGTGGCATGTCGACAGGCGGGCCAAGCCCGCTCTCAGCATCCCCATCCACAGGCAACTCGTTCCCACACAACTCCAACCCCTGGCCCTACGTCCCCCAGCCAGTGCAGACAAATGGCAACAGCGCGAACACCAACAGCAACTTTCTCAACCAGTTCTCGACAACCCCAACTGGCGGATTCAGCTCGCCGTTCCTGTCTTCGGGCAGCTCCTTCACGCCCATCCAGTCGCAGTTCACAGCGCACCAGCAGAGCCGCCAGAACAGCCAGGGATTAAGTACCCACAGTCTCTCAGGCTCGCATCCCAACTCCAATGTCACCACTCCCTTAGAAGCCACTCCGTCGCCCTGGGCAACGTCGGAACAGAATTTTGAGTATGGCTCTATGGACCAGAATTGGAGCCAGTCCAACGCGCAGTCGGACCCTGCGGCTGCTGCTGCCTCGGCGGTGGCGTCACTGGGCGCCATGGACCAGAGCCTCCTTGTTGGCCTGGCCGAGATGCTCGCGCAGCAGTCGGCCTTGAACGCGGCGACGAACGGGCACAGCGGAAGCGACAGTAACGGCCCAACCAACCCGAACAGTCCTCTCAACTTGCTCAATCTGCTCAGCCAGCAGGCTGCTATGGCGCAGCAACAGCACCAGCCTACGCAGCACATCCCCTCGCCCCCGCCCCAGCAGGACCAGCAGTTTGGTTTCCCACCGAGCAATCTCGCACAGATGCTGCAGCAAGCGCAGATTCAGCAACAGCAGCAGCAGCGACCTCAGATGCAGCAGCAGCAGCAGCAGCAACAACACCAGGAGGCGCAGCAGTTCCAGCAGCAGCAGGCGGCCCAGTCGCAGCAGCAGCAACAGCGTCTCCGCCAGACCAGCCTCCTCACCCGCCGCATGCAGCAAGGCCCGCACCAGAACAACGTCCAGAGCCCTGCGCAACAGCAGGAGCGCGGCTCTGGAGGAGCGGCACGAGTTCCGGCGCCATCGGGATCCACTGCCTTTGGATCCCAGGCTGGCATGGCCCAGCCACCGCAGCCGTCTGGCCAAAGCCGACAGCGCATGCCAACTGGCCAGTGGCCCACTGAGTCTTCAGCAACTACCCCAGCCAGCGACAGCAGCCCCGCAGACGTGAGAACACCCTCCGAGTCACGGGCTGACGTCCAGACGTCCTCTACGTCATCTCGCACGTTCAGGCCCATCAAGCCGCGCCGGCGGGAGGCTCCCCAGCACCCCGCGGCGCCGCCCAAGCCGTCCCCGTCTAGATCCTCGACCTCGTTCGTGTCCCCGTCTGCGCCCCGCGACTCGCCCCAGCGGTCTACAAGCTCTCGAGAGGCCGATGAGGTCAAGATGGACCTTGGCAACTTGCCGCCACTGCCTGCCGGCTTCAACCTCAGCCAGCTGTCCGAGTATGGTAACGCTGGGCTCGAGATGGCCATCCGTATGGGGATGGGTATTGGGATGGGTATGGCACTGGGCCAACAGCAGGCGTCTCAGCAGCAGCAGCAGCCGACTGCCCAGCAACAGCAGCAGCAGGAGCAGCGTCAGCAGCAGCAACAGCAGCAGGAGCAGCAACGGCAGCAGCTCCAGCAACAACAGCAGCAGCAGCAGCAATATGAGCAGCAGCAGCAGCAGCAATATGAGCAGCAGCAGCAGCAGCACGCATTACGCCAACAGACCCTGCCGATGTCTCCCCCTCGTGCACCACCCCAGGTCTCGTTCTCCAGCATCCTGGAGGCTGACTCACCGAGTATGTCCGTGACATCGCCCGAGCCCATTCCATCACGCCAGCGCTCAGGGGATGTTGTCTCAAGCATTCTAAATGACGACTTCTTTGGCTCAAAATCTCCGCTCAGCACTAGCCCGCCGGCTCCGGTCTTTGCTGCCTTTTCGCCAGGACGACGTCCGTCTGCGTCAGGCGATCCAACCAGCCCTGCTGCATTGCTTGATGTCGCGAACCCGGACGAGATGGCGAAGAAGGACCCGCTTGCACACCAAGTGTGGAAGGCGTATGCTCGTGCGAAGAACACACTGCCGCATGGACAGCGGATGGAGAACCTCACGTGGCGCCTGATGCACCTGACCATGAAGAAGCCAGACGAGTCAGCAGGCGGACAGGGCGGCGGCGGCGGCGGTGTTGGAGTGGACGACAGGCCATCAGATCTCAACCAACAGTCCAAGCAGCAATTTGCCACCCACGGTTTCATGCCATTATCTCCAGTCGCGGAGCCAGGGCCAGAGGAGGCTCCGCCGCGCCATCGTGACTCAGATCCGGAACAGCAAGAGCGAGGACGGAGGAAGGGTGTTTCACGCGTCGTCGGATTCACTGCTGGCGCACGAGAGCACCGCGAGAGGGATTCTAGGTATGTTTCACCAAGGCCAGGCTGCTGGCCATTGCATGTTCTTTTCACACACTCACCTCCAGCTCCGCCATGGACATCGACTGGCGAGCCGCATCGCGGTCGCGATCCCGCATGGCAGTCGACTGGCGAGCGGCTTCGCGTTCGAGGTCGCGCTCGGCTTTCCCAGGCAGCAACAAGAACATCTACGATGCAGGCAACGAGGAGCACGCACACAATCTCCTGGCGCAGACCAACTCGAACGTGTCGACCTCGAACGCCAGCATGAACCCATCCCCGGCCTCCTTTGCGCCCTTTGCTCGTTCGATGCCGAACAACTTCCCACCGTGGGTTGCTCCTGGTGTGGAGATGGCCATGTCGCAGCCTCTCGACTCTGAGCTCAATGTGGAACAATTCAATATGCAGGAACCTGAGCAGCCGCCGAAAGCGGAAGGCGACGCTCCGTTCGATTACGACGAAGCACTGCGCAGTGCTTCCCGCTCGCTCGGCGTCCTTGCTACTTCCGGGCCGACCGCGTCCGGCTACATGCCCGAGTACCAGTCTCAGCCTGCTGGGCACATCGCGCAGTCAGTGTCCAGCACAGGAAGCCGCGAATCCAAGTCCAAGTATCACACTCTACCTGGCATCTCTGGTCCAGGCCTGTACCAAGCATCTGAGGAGAACTACCACCCCCAGTACGGGCTGCTGCCCCGTCGTGTCCGCAAGACGAGCTTCGACCACACGGTGCGCCCTGTCCTCGAGGAGGGCGAGCACGACGGCATGTCCAACACTCGTAAGCGACCTGCAGAGGCGTCGCCACACAACCGCGGCGGCATCCACCGCCCTCTCCCTGCGGGCACGAGCGCGGGCGACTTCCCCACCAGCGCGTTCACGTTCAACTATGACAACTACGGCAGCTTTTTCGACCTGGGCGATGGGAGGCAGGGCGCCAGCGGCCAGGCTGTGCCCTCGGCGTCGACCGACGTTGACTGGACAAACATGCCAGAGGCAGGGCCATCAGCGCGCTCCGTCGACCCAGGGATGCTTGCCGCGAGCTTCCAGCCCACCACTGCGTCCGGGCAGGACGAGAACAGCGCCTTCGACTTCCAGCAGCTCATGCACCTCTACCTGGACGGGCAGGGGACCATGCCGTTCGCGACGATCAACCCCTCCGACGTGCTCGGTCGCGTACCTCCGCCCCCTGCAGCCGACTACTCGCCTGTCCAATCACCCCCAACTGGCGACATGGCTGTCCCGACCCCGCGCTTTAGCCAGAGCGGCAGCAACGGCGAGCGCTTCCCCCTCCCCGGCGGTGGACCGATTCGCTCCAACTCCTCCCCAAACCTGCAGGGCATGAAGATGTCCATGTCGAGCAGTGCGACGTCCAAATCCCACAGCCGCCAGCAGTCGATATCCGGACCGTCGCGGTCAAGCAAGGGCAAGTCTGGCCCAGGCTCGCCCGAGTCGGAGCGCAACGACCCCCTGGGCGACGGCGAGGGTGCTACGACGTGTACAAACTGCAACACGAACAACACACCCCTTTGGCGCCGTGACCCCGAGGGCCACCCGCTGTGCAACGCGTGTGGCCTCTTCTACAAGCTGCATGGAGTTGTGCGGCCATTGTCGCTCAAGACTGATGTCATCAAAAAGAGGTGAGTTCGGAGAGAGAGCGTTGCAGGATGAGATGAGAGCTCTTGCTGACATCAGGAACCGCGGTGCACCAACTAAGGAGACTGGAAGTTCGCGCAAGTCGGGGACCAAGGCGCGCGGGTCGAAGGCAACGTCACCGGCGGCGGAACGTACCTCTGCCCCCGGGACGACGATCTCGAAGCGCCAGCGCCGATCGAGCGACGCACCTGACAGCGGGTCGACGAGTCTGGCGTCGTCACTGGGTACTGGTGGTTTGACTATGACGGCGAAGTATGAGTCGCGTTAGGGTAATGGCGAGCTTGGGGGATAAGGCGAGGTTAGGGAGATCGGATGGAAGAGGAGAGGGAGAGGGTCGTAAGTTGCGTTAGGAGGGCTCGGCAGGCTAGGCTGTCGTGTAGTGAGATAGACACCTTCGGATTGATAATCGATGGTTCATTAGAGCGGCGGATGCTGCATGTATTCGACTAGGTATTCTGATCAAGCTGGTATCTCGTTGTAGGGGTTGCGTAAGCTGACAGAGGTGTTCGGCATATCGAGTACGCGTGGAGCTGCGTGCAGCTTGATATAAAGAGCATCCTGCCCGAGACGAAGGACAGAGAGCACGACCTGAGGCTGCATGCTGGTCGTGAGTGCAGAAGTCGCGTGAGCATGACGAGATGGTCTACGGGCGCTGGCACGACGACCAGAACGGCTCAACGGCAGACAGTAAGGCCTGTATCGTGCTGGAGGATAGATCCACAGCTCTGCGATAGCTATGGATCGTGATCTGTAACCTGCCATGCATGGTGTTGCGCGCTGTCAACCACCCGCAGCGCCTCACACGGCTGAGGAAGACGCCACAGCTTGATGATGGATTTCAGGAACGGACGCGTGTGGTGACTGGACGCGACTTGCTCGTCAACATTAATCCGTCTTCCTCTCGGCATCGTCATCTCGCTCTCATCTAGTTTCCCTCTCGCCGCTTCTCATCTCGTCAGCATCGCCCATGTCATAGAACCACAGCACAGGTGATACCGTGTTATCCGCTCTGCTGACAGCAGCATGCCCGACTCTCCGCGGGCGTCGCATCCACCATCACCCTCGCGGGAACCGTCTCCAGCCCCACCTTCCTCGGCACCAGAGACTGGTGCCGCGGCCTCGACCATCTCTGAACAAACATTGCATTCACTTTCTCAGCCTGAATCTCTCGCATCACAGCATGTTGTACATCAGCCACCAGTATCCGCTTCTCAAGCTGCGCTGCAAATAGGAGAGCCGCAGCCCTTCCTCCACCCACAGCCGCCAGTAGAACCACTACAGACTCAACCGGAACCGCGAACGCAAGCACCATGCTCACCACACCCAGAGCAGCCTCCAGAAGCTCTACCACAGTCAACTGTGGCCAGCTCTGGCCTGCCGGGTCCCTCGCAGCCGGCGCGCACCCTCAACGCTATGTGGGGGAAGCCGTCTTCCTCCGACATCTCGAGGCCCGCGCTTGAGGAACCAACCTCGGCTGGCGAACTTTCCTCTAAACCTGCTGCAACTCGAAAGCGTCGCAAGAAGGAACAGCCTGCAGGACAGGCGCGCCTTGTCTTCTCTGCAGAGGGAATGAGCGTCGCCACTCCACCTCCGGAACCCGCGCCTCAGCCCAAGCCACCTCCTCTGACGAGAGCGCGCAACGGCCAGCCAAGTAAGCTGTGCGATCTCCACGCTGACCTCAGGTGCCCCTCGCAAACGCGGTCGAGGAAAGCAAGCCGACCCGCCTTCTACAGCCAACTCTCCCCAGCGCATGTCGCGCCACTCGTCGCCGCATGTCATTGAGATCTCCTCGGACGCGATAGACGTCGATGCGGAGCCCGAGGTCGAAGTGGTAGCCACCGCGCGGGGGTTAGGATCACAGGACGACCCCGTCTTTGTGGACGAGACGCCCCGGCCCAAAAAGATATTCTTCGCGAGCGAGAAGGCCAAGCCTGCTCACTCGTTCTTCTCTCGCCCGGCTCCGGTGTCCGCGCCAACGTCAGCACCCCGGAGTGGTGCGGCCACGCCGGTGGCTGCGAGTGCAGCACAGCCTCAGGCGGGGAAGGTGCATGCTTTCTTTGCTAATGGCGGTATGGGGAAGGTTGGGAAGGCAGGGCAGTTGAAGGAGGGTTGGGGGTGTGCTGAGGGTGAGGAGTCCGCCGCGCCGTGGCCTGGAGGCGAGTGGCCGAGCCACTGTGGAGTGGAGGAGGTGGGAGCTTACGAGTGGAGGGTCGACTGGCAGCCGCGAGTGCTTGCTAGTCAAGTTACAGACGGCTGCGAGACTACTGCGGACGTGAAGGCTGAGCTCACGTCCGAGAGTGCGCCGCAACTGGCTGGAGGTGAGCCAGCGCATAGGAAGGTTCACTCGCCACGGGCAAGTCTCCGACTTGCGGACTGGGTTCCCCCCTTCATTCTAGAGCACCCCGCCATTGCTGCTGTGCTGGCCGACGTGCGACCCGACGACGCCCGCGAGACGTGGTGCGAGCGACACCGACCCCGCACAGCCGCTGCTGTGCTCGGCAACGAGGTTGAGGCGACGTACCTTCGCGACTGGTTGCACGCCCTCTCCGTCGGGAGCACGGCCTCCCGCCGTGTAGTGCGTAGAGTACCTCGCAAACGATTAGTCAACCCCGACACGGCCTGGATCGTAGACGACATTGGCATGTTCGGCGAACCCTTCAGCAACGATGTGTACGATGATATCGACGATGAGATCCCCGAACCTCCCGAGGAGCCAGACCTTCCCCTCGGCGCCAGGCCGGACACATACCCGCCCATCACCAACTGGGTAGCCAACACTATCCTGCTTACTGGCCCGAGTGGCTCGGGGAAGAGCGCTGCCGTCCATGCAGCAGCGACGGAGCTGGGCTGGAACGTGTTCGAGGTCTACCCTGGTATTGGACGGCGGACAGGACCGCACCTCCACTCCCTGGTTGGCGATGTGGGGAAGAACCACATGGTCAACGGGGAGCAGAAGAAGGAAGCCAAGCGCGTCAATGGTGTTGCAGCGTTGTTTGGAGCAGCAGTGGCCGTTGGCAGCAGGGCAGGCTCGGAAGAGCAGCCCATCGAGCTCGACAATCCGGCGCCCGAGAAGGAGGAGAAGGAGACACGCCAGTCGCTCATTCTCATCGACGAGGCTGATATCCTCTTTGACGAGCGGGAAACGTTCTGGCCTGCTGTCGTTGCACTCATTGCGGAGTCCCGCCGGCCCGTCGTTATCACGTGTAATGGTGAGCAAATCAATGGCAGGACCTAACTCCTCAGACCCGGGCCTCATCCCCATTGCTTCATTGCCGCTGCAGACCGTGCTCTACTTTCAGCCGCCACCGCAATACCTCGCACAGGCGTATTTGGGCGCTGTCGCGCAGCGCCACAGTCTCAGCGTGGATGTGGCCGAGCTGTATATTGAGTGCAGCCACGCCCCGCACCCTGACCTTGTGGCGCAGCCTCTGCCACCGAATGGACACGAGCCAGGGGAACAGTTCGACCTGCGCTCCGCGATTAATCAGATGCAAGTCGACCGTGATCGCCGGTGTGGGCGGTGTGGTGACGAGGAAAACACGAGAGTGGCATCAGAGTTCTTCGAGCTCGTTTGCCAGCTGGAGACACTCTCCGTAGCGGATGCGCATGTTGCGCCACGGGCGTGGGAGCTTCTAGAGGTGAGAAGTGTAGGAGGTCCTGCTGACGTTAGGTATGCGAAGTTGACCGTCTTGCCCCAGGCCAGGACGACCTCGACGGGGTCGCCCAGCTTCTGAAGCCGGACGTGCAGGAACTGCGCACGGTCATGGCCGTGCGCTCATACGCCCATGACATGGCAATGGCGCTCATTGAGCTTGGCGGAGGCCCACTGCCTTCACGACCGCTCCAGTATGACCAGTATGTCCCCCCTCGAGTCCCGCTGACCCCACAGAACTCAATACGTCCGCAGTCTTCTGCCATTGTTGGATCCTCTTGTGCCCATCTCGGCTCGCCTGCTGCCAGACCCAACGTTGTTCCTCAGCGTAGTGCCTGCTGTGCGCGACATGGTGCACGCGGACGACTGGCTCGCGGACGCGGACCGCGCTGCGGCGCTCAGCGGCGGGCAGCGGTTCAACCGCCGTGGAAGGGCAATCCGCAAGGCGGCAGAGGCGTATGAGCGCTGGATCGACCTCGATGATGGGGCGCTGCAGGCTGCCCGGACAGGGCGTCTATTGTACTAAAGGAGGGACACTGGCATGGCAAGCAACATGTGTATCATTGTAGATGCGGCTATGCACTCCATGCATATATGACTGACCCTCATCGACGTACATGCATCGTCGCGCCTCCGAGTAGACGCGTCGCGGTCATTTGGAGAATAGCTTTCCCAGGGTCCATCCAACACATCTCGGTCCGAGCAAAGAAAGAACACGCGAGGCACGTCGCGCGTCAAGCTCCACCACTGGCTAGCTGTTTCAACTCATCTCGGCGCGGGGCGAACGAACGTCTCTTCACGTCACTCATGATCCATCGACGCCGCAACAACCCCGAGGCGGCGCCTGCTACGCCGAGCCCCCGCCCCCCGCCGAGCCCGCAGAGGCCAACGCCTTTGCCGCTTCCGTTCCCGACGCCATCGCCATCGCGCTCCCCGCGGCGCGAGTATCCGCATCCGAGTTACAACGGCAACAGTGGGGCCAGCACACCCATCCAGGCGTATGGACAGGCCCTACAGCATGCCCAGTATGCGTATGCGCAGGCTCCGTCCCAGCAGCTGGGGCACGGACTGGGACAGGGGCAGCACGGGCTCGGCTACTTCGTCAACCTCGATGCGGAGAATCGCGCCCCTGCCGAGATGGCGCGCCGCCTAGTCGACGACGCGTTGAACGGCATGAAGGATGCAGGGAGGGTGCAGCGCAGCATTGGGCTAGTGATGGGGTGAGGAGCGTGCCAGGTTATCACTGACAGCAGCGACGCGGAGCTGCGGAACCTCGTGGTCAAGGTTACGTGCGTGCTAGTCGAGATTACGCTGACAGCAGGCTGATCAACCTCCTCTCCTTGTCTTTGTTGGCCCTATTTCCGTTCGTGCTGGGTCCGCTGTTCCACTCGCCGAGACATGCACACGACGCGCAGGTCGCGGACACGGTGGGATTTTGGTACAATGCACTGATCAACTACCCTCTGTTTGCGGCTTGCTTCCTCACCAACGCGGTGTGGGGGCCGAGGGTAGCTCGGAGAGCGAGTGGGATGCTACATCCTGTGTGAGTTGAACGGTGGAAGTGAGCAGTGTGTAGGCTGGAGAAGAGGAGTTTGAGGCGGGCACCCGACTGGCGTCTTGGCTGGGGCGAGGATGGGCGATGCCTTCTCAACTGCGCTCGTCTGCGTTGCAGGCTCATGGGATGGTGGAGTTTGGTACTGACTCCAGTCACCGACTACAAACCGCACCTGCTACTACGAGTCCGCCAGCCACAGTCATGACTACAGTGACGCGGCTCATGCTCATCGCCGACTTCACGCTGGTTAGCCGGACGCTCGCGCTCATTCCGCTTGTAGGGCGGCCATTAGCTACAAGCTACATCTGCGTTATTAACGCTTACTATGCGTACGAGTGAGTTTTGGCTCGAGACAAAGTAGCATTAAGAACGCGTACACGTCGCCAGTCCAGTCAACTGCACCGTATGACCGCTCTACGTGCCTCGATCTGCAAAGGCACGGGTGTGCACGAGCACATCGGACACCGCTTGCCCAAACGTCCTCGTCCGTCCCGTTTCTTTCGAGGACCGCAAACGCCGCAACATCTCTAACCCCAGATCCATATTCGCCTCGCGACAGTGGCCCCTCGACTACCGCTGCAGCTACGTTTCAGCTCGGGCAGTGTACATGTTTGGCTTCGGTGAGCGGGACTGCGAGTGTATCGCCTCGACCATCTCGCAGCCACGGCTAACAGTCCAGGACTCCCAGCGACTCTCCTGACCTCGTTCGGGCCACCTTTGATCAACATGGCTATTTTCGCCTTGATCTATCCTTTCGTAAGTGTGTCTCATTCTCGTTTGCATGGTATGAGACATGCCAGGCTAGCTCCTCCTGGATTTGCCGTCGCTCACATCCAAGCTACTCATCCAAGCTCTGCAATCCCGCCCACCGAGTGCGTCGTCTCTCCTCACGCCGTCTCCGTCCCCATCGGCGCCCAGCACGCCTACAGAATTGGGTCCCACGCCCTCCTCAAGTGTGTGGCCGTCACCAAGCGGCATGAAAGTGCAAGTGCCCATCTTCTTTTTTGCCCGCCACGCGCTTGTAGGCATCGAATGGCTCAGTGACGCGCTAGCACGTGAGCGCGGGCCGTCACTGGAACGCCTTAAACGCCAATATTAGGCTGCGGGCATTGAATATGCCATGGTGATTTTGAAAATCACGAGCAAGCCGTGTGATGCCGACGGCCACACCGAGCTGTCCGTGGCGTGCTCGCGCGGGCTGGCGGAGTATAGCCGCGCGCATGTCTGCCTACTTCCCTCTTGCAGTGGCAGCTGGCTGAGCAGGGGTAAACCAAGAGGTGGGTGAGTGACCAGGTGCGCGAGCTTAGCGAGAGCTGGCCGCGGGGTCCAGATTTGGATCTCGTCACCCACCGGCGGCGGAATTACGGATTGGTGTTTCCCGTTATCAGCTAGCTAGGGTGTGAGATATCGGTGTTCGCTCGGGTCCAGAGCGTTGGTTCATCTGGTCGACAGATCTATGAATCGCTGTCTGTACCTTGTTGCTGCTGATTACTTCGTAATCTGCCGATCACCCTCGTCCCATGAACTTCGTGTGCGAGGGATGCAACGCTGACTCACTCTTCACTTGCTTAAGGATCACTGCTCTCCCTTGAGCCAAGGGTGCAGGCTCGTGGTTGGGAGAGGAGCAGGTGAGGTCCATATTGTCGTTGACCCCTAAGCGAGACAGGGGGGACCTGGACAGGTCAGCGTGTTGCCTCGAATGTTGACAGCACGCTAGCAGACCTGTGGCGGCGCCCTCCGGTCTCTGACTAGTTGTTTCTCCGAGGAACTCCCGCGCGCCAATGACTGATCGGCATAGTGGTGTCATCCCGGGGCCTGGAATTGCGTACGATCTTCTGTTGGCATTCATCGCGAATTCTATTTTCTGCAGGCCGCGTTGGATTTGCGGGACGCTCTGGGGCTGCGGTGGCTGCGGGGGTTAGCTGGAACAAATTGACCAGCAAGAGCAGGTGACCGACGGCTGGGCGGCTGTGACATTTTGAAGCCTCTGCGTACCTTCCACACCATCCGTGGGACGAGGCGTGGGTGACGATGGTCAGTCAGATGGCGAGGACAACCAAGGCAGTGGGCGAGAGGGAGCCTAGCAAAGAACAGGGCTAGCCAGCATGGGCCGGACTAAACTGCAACATACGGCACATGTCAGTGTGGTGAGGGTCACTTTGATGTCGGCAACGTTTGGTGTGGCATAGAGACTGCCTAGCAAGCTGTTTGCCTCTCGAGCATACGAAGCTTACATGGAGGACTAGCTTACAAGGTACTAACCTGGATGCATACCCTCGCGCCTGAGAAGAACAGCACACGAGAGGTGACTAGACTATGCCCTCCTCGTAAGACATGCGAGTGCGTGCGTGAGTGCGGTCGATGCCCGCGCGTGGTACAAGGGGAAGCGCGCGCAAGCGGGTGACAGACTAGCGCGGTGTATTCTACCGGTCGACCGCTCCGTGGCGACGACACTCGTAGCGCGCTATGTCGATCTCTGGTGCCGGGCCATGTCAGGCACTGCCGTACGCCCAAGCATGGGGTTTATTTCGAGGCGGAATCGGTATTTGCTGCTTATTGCGTGTCCGATCTCCGGCGTGCGCGGATGTGTTACATCGCTGACAGCGGGCTGGAACCAAATGAATCAGAGTACACCGCGCTTGCACGCCTGCACGCCTGCCCTTGAGAGCAGTAAATTACAGGACCGGGAATGACAGAGTCAAATCTGTCAATCGCGATCTATGATGAGAAGGGGTACTGGCGACGACGCGGCTGTTGCAACGAGCCGCCTACAGCAAGCGATCCCCAGTGCCAGGCGAGGAGCCGCAGTCCTTAGGCTGTGCGTGTTGCAACAGAGTGTTTGGGTTCGATTCGTCGCCAAAGACAAAGACGATGAGCGGGGGCATGTCTCTTCAGGTGCAAGTTTGCAAGCGCGCAGACGAGCGAGCCGGCAGGGATCCAGCAGCCTCACACTGTTGGGAAATGGAACGATGCAAGCATCTCGCTCACTTGAATTCGAACGCCATCATCCACGCTCCTGAGCACGGCTTTAGCTTACTGAACTGCTTCTCGCGGCAGGTCATGGGCTGGCGTTGCCTGCATTCCCATCCCATCAATCCCATCAATCCCATCCATCCCATCGAGCGGAGCGGCGCTGATGGCCAGGACCTGTCTCTGGTCCGGAATAATGGACAAACGAAAGGAAATGCACCTAGGTCGTGAGCGTGCCTGGCCTGGACTTTGCGTCGACAATGTAAGCGAGGCATGTAGCCTCGGATGTTGCATCTTGACGTAGCCAATCGCCAGCATGCTTCAACGTCCCCACGACCCTTTGACTGGCCATCCCAAGGTCATCACAAGGAGCAAAGAGCAAAGACTTGGGTCACAGGAGCAAGGGGTCAAAGCCTCAGCTGCAGGGATGTGATGGGGGACCACTCGACGTTGAGCGAAGCGTCTGAGAGCGGCATCGACCGCGTCCATCCGTTATTGGGCTACCGCTTGTCTGCTGCTCTCGAGCTCCCGCTCTTCCTCGTCGGGCATGAGCATTTACTGATCGCGCTCTCGACTGGCCCTTTCTGGACAGGATTGCAGCCCAATTGTTCCCGACCGGCTGACAACATCGTCAACGACAGGGTCGACAGCAGGCAGCGGTGGCGAAAGTAGATCCCATGCAAATAATCCCAGATCTGAGTCCTCGCGGTCTCGGGTCTCGGGCGTAGCCCAAGCCACCAACGCTGGCAAGCTTCGCCGCCTACGCCGCCTTCGCCGCCCCTTCCGTCGTTGCTGCCAGTGATGTTATTGCCTTTCTGCGGCTTTGCTTTGGCGCAGCGCATGTGCTCACCGAATTCCTCAGCCTCTCGGCCTCGATGCTTCCCCGCGTTGGCAGGCAAGCAGAATAATCTATTTTCTGTGCCACACGTCGCGTCGTCCAATCTCATCCTCGTCTCCCGCCAGGCCACCGGCAACCAGCCCCTGCTTACGACCGCTCATATCTACTTGATCGCTCGACTGGTTTACCCACCCCCTTGCCGCGCAAATCGTTTTTCCCACTCACAGCTGTTGCTGCACTACGCAGTCCTCCCCAACTGGCCTGTGCAACTCGTCTTGCTGGTTACTCCTCGCCCCCATCACCAACTCTTCGCTCGCTACCGTCAACCGGCTTCTCGACACTCTGCGGTCAGGGAGGGAGGGGCCACAACCGCCGATCGCGTTGCCCTGCCAGGAACCACCCACCAAGCCCCCCCTCTTTCAGAGTCCAAGAACAAAGCACGTCCAACACCCGTCGACAACAAAACTTGCATAGAGGTTACATACCCAACTCAGCCTTCTTCCTATCCACCTGCTGCATCGTGCACACACAGAAGAGGACGAGCTTCTCCCCAATCCGTCATCACCGCCGGTCCCCGCGCACGCCCGTCCCGCACGCCCGCTATATCCGCCAACCAGAACCGCCGGCTGTCGCCTGCGCACGGCCTGTGTACACAGACTCGTACAAGATCATCAAAGCAGATAGTTTGCGTGACTGTCCGTTCCTATACACGCTCAGGAAGAATTCGCAGGTGCACACTGGACCTAGGCGGCATCGACAGCGGCATCAGCGACGGAATCAGTAATTCCTGGGTGAACTCGATCAGGTGTGGCATACACGGATCGAGTCATTAGAGCGCTGTCAAGGCTCACACGCACTCCTCACTGGCCCAACTCGACAAGACAGACAACCAAGCACGACCTCAAGCCCTGCTACTGCTGACTGGCTGCTTTTTTTTTTTGGCTGATCGTGCACAACTACGGCGCAACCGGCCACACGATCGGTGAATCCTATCTGTGCCATCACACCTCTATTCCAGGACGCGCGGACCTCTGCCGCGCCCATCATAGCCCAGACAACTGACAGGTCATAGCTCATCCACACGGCTCGAGACCTTTTTCTTCGGATCGGAATTACATCTGACTGCCCTTGTTCACGTTTCCACGGGGCGAGCGTGCCTATCGCAAGACCAACTGGCACACATACAGTCTGACTGAGACTGCGCCGCCAACGTTAAGTGGAACTCGAGCGTCGTGAGTGCCATCTTACATTCCTCGCTTTTATACTGATCATAGTTCAGATCGACGTTCCCATCAATCTCTAGTCACCTACTCCTGCGCCTGCATCGGCGTTTCTGCCATTCATTATTGCCGCCCTCTGTCTCATGGCCAACCCCCCTCACTATGGGTCGTCGGGCCCGCATAGGCAGCGTCCCGTAGGACATGGCAATCCTCCGCCGATCCACGAGCACGAGTATCTCGCCTATCAGCAGTCCCACCCGCAGTTTGGCTTCGAGTACGACGGTAACCCGGGGCACGGCCACCCCGTGTCTGATCAACAACCCTTGCATTACACCCCGAGCCTCGTGCCCCTCGACCAACAGCGTCGGCCGCATCTCTCCGTCAACGTGGAGCCAGTGGCACCACCGTCAATCTCGTTCGACTATGCACAAGGTCCCTCGGGCGCCAGCAACCAGCGCGTGCCCCCGGGTTTCTACGCTGGAGTCGATGGCAACCAAAACCCCTCCGGTCTCAATCACGAGGGCGCACCGCCAAGTACCGCTGGCAGTGGCGGTAGCTTCTCTGGGTTCCACCCCAACGCGGTAGAGAATGGCCTGTTCACACATTTGCATCTCCCGCAGACAGAGTGGCAGCCTGGAACGGCCGCACCGCTGCAAACCGGACCGCCCCCAAAAAGTGGCGGGCGCAACGGCACAACACCAGGCAAAGTGCCCCGTCACCAGTTCACCGCGTGCGGTGCGTGTCGCCACCGTCGCGTCAAATGCGATCTCCGCGCACGCCAGGACGATGCAGAGCGCGAGGCTGTGGCGCAGGACTCGCATGGCGCGTCCGCACGTCGTCGCTCTGTCAGCTGCACAAACTGTCAGGAACGTGGCACGAACTGCGTGTAGGTATTTTCCTCCTTTTTTTTTTCCCCCACCTTTTTTCGTGGAACCGAACGCTGACATCACAGCGATGAGTATGCTCCTCTAAAGGCTGCTAAGCAGCTTCGCAGGGGCAAAAGGATTTCGGAGATAGAACTGCTCTACGGAAAGTCAGCAACAGATGCGGCGTTAGCCTCGCAAAGAGACGACGGCGAGCGCGCTCTTAGTCCGCTTGGAGCAAAAATCGAGCGCCTGCCGGATCTTACACGCGAGTTCTTCGAATCGCCATTTTTCCGCCGGTTCCATGTTGAACGTGAGACCACATACTAGGAGACTTGCTGACGAGGGAGGTCCAGTTCTTGACTCGCTCGAGTTTGTGGCACGCTATCTCTCGAAACCGATACCTTGCGCCGCCGCGATGGGACCTGATGGCTCTGTCCTTTGCCACGCCGTATATGCCTGGGCTGTTTCGTATGGCGTCGACGAGCGCGGCGGCATTGACACCCGCGATGGGGGCAAGGAGCAGCGCCAACCGTCGACACTGCACCGGGCAAGCGAAGGCGAGCTTGCACGCGATAAGGAGCGCCAGAAGCGGTTGGAGAAAATGAATCGAGTCGTCCGTACTGTGCTCCGCGAAGTGGACGACTATGGCCTGCTGCGTAAGCCGACTTGGGATGGAGTCCGTGCTCTGCTGCTTATTCTTCCTTTGACCGAGGGTGAGTAACTTGTTTATTGTTGTTATTCTCCAGGCTGACGAAAGGCATCTCCACCCCTGCTGAGCGCCAGGCAATGTACCAGGCGTCGCTGTCGCAGGTACACATGCTCTGCTCGCAACAGGGCGTCGGCTACGATGGACGACCGATAGCGCTCCCATCGAGCCAGACTGAGGATGAGCAGCACCAGCGACTCGTCCAGATGCGTATCTTCTGGTACGCATACGTCCACGAAGGTGTCACCACCGCTCTGCGTGGCGCCACGCTCATGCTCAACGGTGAGGAGGATTTCTCCACACTCGAAGAAGCCCTACGCAAGCAGCCGATGGTGCACTCACCGGGCCACTATCACCAAACACTGAATATGGCCGTCGCGCCAATTCGCCTTTCGATGGCGTGCCGCCTGATCAATGAGACTCTCACGGGTGCCCGGGCGCGCCGCACCAGTCCTCTCGACCCAGAAGCCATCAACGCAGTGTGGGAGGCACTTGATCGTTCGTGGGACGAATTCACTATGCTGAGGAATGAGCCGCCCGCCCCACCATTCCGCGAGGCCGACGAGATTATTTTCTATGCCGACGCGTGGAAAATCTTCTCGTATCAGGCCTATCACACTGTGCTGCAAAACATTGAAGATCGGCTCGAGAAGCTGAACGACACGGCTCCATCTACAGCTGATTCAAACGGGTCGCGCTCCGTTTCGCCTGTGCGCACGGACGTGCAGAAGACAATCCTCCAGCTCCGCCTTCTGCGCGATATGGCCAAGACACGCTGCGACGGACGTGCGCGCCAGATTCTGGAGATGATCCGCGAGTACGCCGGCACGCCCTTCTTCGAGTGGGACACCAGCCTGACCCGTGACAGCGTGTACTACGTTGCCGTGCACCTCCTGCGCAACGGTGGCACGAATGAGGACATCACCCTCTGCCTGCGGGTCATGAATGAGTTGCGATGGGCATACTCTAGGTCGACCGAGCGCTCCCAGGAGCTCCGCAAGCTATTCTTCGAGTCCAACGGCGCTGCGAAAAGTTCACCGTTCTCTTCAGCCACTGATCCCGCGATGAGCGGTGCCGGGGCGAGTGCGTCTTCCTGGCCTCCCAGCGGGACAGCCTCGCGCTTCTCCCCGACCCAGGATCAGCCTCGCTCCAACTCGGATCCACAGGTCCAGGCTGTGCCCCCGCCCTATCTCGCGTCTCATCCGCACGCACAGCACGCCCATGCCCACGGCCAAGCACCACAGGGCCAGCAAAGCAACTCGCACTCCCACAACCACTCAGGCCACTCTCACTCCCAGTCTCCTCATGGCGTGGTCTACGCGCTAGATCAGCAGGCCCCGCAAGGCCAATATATCCTCCAGGGCGACGGGTCGTCCGTCTTCGTCCCGTACAACCCCCACCCCGCACCGATGTGAACTCCACTTTACCCACCGACACTGGTTCCCTTTATATTCTTGTATATAGCCTCGCGGCTACTCCGGTTCTGTTGTGCCCTCTTCTCTGGGCTCGACTGGGATAATTGTATATGCACTGTAACATATGCATCCTGTGGCATACGCAATGGTGTGTTCTGCATCTGCAACATTTGCCTGGCTCTTTCCCCTACTGTACATACACCTGCATCGATCTACACCGCGTCGACGACCCAGCTCCCATCCAGTCCGGTATCGCTGGAGCTCTGCGTAGCGGCGGTGTGCACCGAGCTCGCCATGTCATCCGCGTCGATGTCGCTTGCGCTTGTGCTCGACGTAGACTTGGCCTTCGAGCCCGGTCCCTTCCGCTTGTCCTTCTCCTTGATGTCCCGCTCGTCCCGCGGCGCGCTCGTCAGCCGCCGTGGCAGCCCAAGCCCCATGCTCCCCTGACCGAGGTAGTAGGTCTTGCCGCGGCCCTTGAGGATAGAGAGGAAGTGTGCCTCGAACGCATTGTAGTCCCGCGCGGGCGCGAGGCCGAAGACGTACCCGACCTTGGACGTGAAGGCACTCCAGATGCTGGTGAACACGTCGCGAAGGACGGACGCTGCCGCACTCGGAGAGGTAGTGGCCAGAGCCTGGAGGCGCTGCCTTGCCAGCTCACGCCGGGACAGCCTGTCAGCCGACAGAATGGCCGGCAGGGATGGGAGGCTGACGTCGCCGACGCGCACAGTGACGACGCGGGCACCGCTTGCTTCCGAGAGATTCGCGGCAAGGAGGGCGTGGTTGGTTGCCAGGACCTGAGTCGCAAAGGTGTCAGGAGAGCAGATAGCCGCGCTGGACGGGTACAGCGTGACCAACGCGGGCGGGGCGCCTGGCTGGATAAGTGTTGGCAGAGCTGGCAGCTGCCCCGGTTGGCTGGGCGGGTTCGGATTCAGCGGGTACATGGAAACATAGGCGTGGATTCGTGGCGTGCTCGGAGTGTAGGTGTCGCCCACGGCGTAGGCGGACGACGATGCATTGGGTGCCGGGAAGCGGAGTGTGAGGGTCGCAAGGAGCGAGCGGTGGAAAGGCGGGAATGTCGAAGTGTCGTCCGGGTCGTAGATGAGGACACGGAGAGCTGTCTTCTCGCCTAGCCCAGAGAGGCGGCGCTCGAGACTCTCTGCCTCCTTGACGTGCGGTACAGCGACGATCACAACGTAGCCTGCCTTCAGAAGCGATGCAGTGAGTGGCACCAGCAGAGGTGGGGTGGGCGACGGTGCGAGAATGACTGCTATCAGTAACAAAGCCAGGACGATTGCACCCACCAATGGCTTCCGTGAGCATGCCGTTCTCGACGACGCCGCGGGTACCGAACTTGCGGCGCAGGCGCCACTCGTGGCCGTAGCGGCTAAAGATGCCAACGCCAGTGATCATGCCGACTGCGCCGACTGTGCCAGCAAGGGCAAAGGCTGTGCCCGCTGCGACGATATATGGGTGACGACGAGCAAAGGCTGACCCACGGCTAACGGCAGTAAAGGTCACGGAAACCGGGGGAGGAGGTGGCGGTGGCGGCTCCTTGTTGAAGGGCGGGAACGGGATAGATATCGAGGGCGGGCCGTAGACCGTGAGCGAGTCCACTGATGTTAGCGATGACATCTGAACAGGACACATGGCACGTACTAATGTCGTTTGAGATGCGCTCTGCAGTCTCGAGCATCTTGTGAGGGAGCTCTGAGAGGTTGTTCGGAACCTGCGCCTCGACCCACTCCTCGAGCTGGTCGAGGAGCGCGCCAAGATCGATGGGCATGGTGTATGTGCTCTTTGAGAGTGTTGCAGGCTGTCTGCTTGCAGAAAGTGAACGGTTACAGCTGCAGGTGCAGCAGCGTCGGCACGGGCGACGTTAGCGGTGTGGGCAAGTGATATAGACAGTGGCGGAGATGCTCGAACGGCGTCGTCGCAGAGGCCGGTTCACACGCACTCGTATCAGTATCGGCATCGAAACACGCGCGGGTGGCAAATTGTCACGTGAACGGATGGTGATAACCAAAATCAACCACAGTAGGAGACCGGAGCCAGATGTACACGTCATTGCCTTGCCAGTAATAGAAGTCGTACGCGCAAGATGATGATGATGGTCGAGACTGGACGACATGACGTCAAGACAAACCCGCACCTCGATGCTCCTTCGTTTTCCAGATCCTATATGAACGTGAGAGACCGCGAACATGTAGGACCATGCAGTTCTGTGTCTTGCGCTCTCCCTTTGGCTCTTACTATTGCTCCTGCTCACACAATGAACTCGACTACCACACCCGGCCAGCAGGACTTCAGGCGCGAGGGCATCACCGGCGAGCAAGTTAGGCGCGACCCCGCTGGTAACCCCGTGGTCACCAGCAATGTTGGTGCTTTTCCCCACAGCCACGAGGTCAAGCGCGAAACGACCATCCCACCAAGGGACGCCAGTCGCCAGGACTTCATCCCACCTGGGCAGGCGATCAAGCGCGAAGTCAACACTGTCAGAGACGATGTGAATGCTGCGACCGCTGGCCTCAGGGAAAGGGCGGACCGCGCTGCCGCTGAAGAGGCTCACAACCCTGCGTCTCTCAGCACCGACCCGACCAAGAGGGTTCCGCGCAACAAGCCGCAGGTCAAGCCGCCTTTCAGCGACGTGCCTCTCGGCAAGTTGTAAGTCGTCTTCAGCCCTTCTCGTACTCACGCCAGCCTGTTGTACATTGTGCTCGGCCTTGGCCTCCTCTCGATGTACTATGTCTGGAAGTTCCAGCGCTTCGCCAACGAAGTGGGCGGATACTGGAACGCCGTGACCGGCGCGCGCAGCACCGACATCGCTGCTCATGCTGCCGACAAGGCCGCCTCTAGCATTGCGTCCGCCACGTCGTCGTACAAGGTCGACAAGTCGTCGGCCACTGGCGGAAGCAAGCCTGCCTCTGCTCAGAAGCATGCGAGCAAGAACAAGGGCGCGAAAGCCAACGAGCCCAAGAGAGGAAGCAAGGAGGACATCCAGGCCCAGGTTGTGCGTCTGGCGGACACCCTCGGTGTCAAGCCTGCGGACCTGAGCAACGCCATCCGCCACCTCATCGACCCCACCGCACCGCAGCCCGGTGTTGTCACGGCTGAGCAGCAGGCACAGCAGGCAAAGGCCGCCGCCGAGGCTTCGGCGGCAGCCGCAGCGTCTGACGAGCCTGGCATCCTCGAGCTCATGGGTGAGGCGCTCCTTGACTAGCCAGTTCACGTACAAATGACATGTGATGATGATGAGAAGCACTATGCCGTGCTGTTACAATTAGCCCCTAGTCGTAGTGGATGTCGACCATGTCCCCGCTTTCCAGGTCCATGTCACTGATAGTCGTCTCGCCGCTGAAGTCCTCGCCGTCAAAGTTTAGCCGGGCGTTCTGTGCGCCTGGCAACTCGAATTTGCTGCAGTAGTAGCTGCAGATCTTGCTGACAGCCGTAGTGGCTGAGCACGAGAACCGCACCTCGCCCGCCGCGCCACGGATCACAAGACGCAGCTTCTCCTCCTCGTCTGAAGGCGGAGATGGAGGGGTGTCAGAGTCCCCGTCCGGCTGTGAGGACGCATCGTCAGCCTTATCGTCCTCGAACAGCTTTGCTCGCTCGGCGCGTTGTCGCTCCTGCAGCTTCTCCCACGTCGCCTTTTCGTATCCCTCTACACTGTTAGCTATACCATATGCTGACGTACCCATCTGCGCTGATACCATGATGCCTAGCTGACTTGGCGTCCGGTCTAACGCAAACAGCCGCATGCCATTGTACACGAGCATGAGCTCCTCCGGGGCTTTCTCAAGTCGGTCTGCCAGCGCCCCCACCACCTTGTCAAGCTTGTCATGCTGCCGTCAGCTTCACTTTACCCTCAACCAACCTGGTACAGCTTGAAGTGCCGCTTCTTCTCATAGTGCGCCACAGCCTTGGCGGACTTGAGCCTCTTATCTGGGTCTGCGACCATTTGCACCAAGATCTCGACGGGTAATCCGCGATCCCTCGTTGGGCTTGAGCGGGACACCTCCCCAACCTCCTCCTCGTCCTCCTCTTCTGGTGCCTCAAAGATCCCACTGTGGTCAGCAGCGCCAGGGCACTACCTACCTAGCTAACGCATGGATCTTCGCCCGCTCCTCCTCGTCCAGATCTGGTGGCGGGGTGAGTACAACCCTCGCACGCCGTTGAGGTGCAGAGCTCGGCCCAGGTGCGTCGCCCTCATCATCAGAGACTAATGACCTACCATCAGTTCTGACCTCTGAAGGGGTCTACTCACACCACCTCAGCACTGGCACTCTTGGCCGGGACTTGTGTCCTCTCCTCCGTATCTGCGCGTTTCCGCGGCTCCCTGCTCGTTTGCCGCTCCCTCGTCCACGATGGAAGGGTGGATTTCGGCTTGGTGCGCTTCTTGGGCCTCTTCTGAGAGTCCGAGTCCGACGATATGTATGTGGTATCGACGGGTTGAGGAGGTGGCGCTCACATCAGCATCAACGCTCAAGTCTACTCACGTCTCGGACGAGCGAACGTCTTCCTTGGCTTGGCGCGGAAGAACTCTGTATCGCTGTCTGTGTCGTCGTCGATGACTACCGCCCTGTCCTTCCCCTTTTTCGGAGATGCAGCCATGGTGATGACTGCAGCGCCGCGGAAAGGTGCAGGAGATGGTGAGGTCAGGCGGAGTGTGTAATGGTCAAAAGTCGGTGTCCTCATTGTTGACTAGCAGCTAACGGCCGCTACGCGGCCGTCCAGAGTAGGCAAACGGAATCAAATGCCTGCGGATGATTATATGATTGCTATCGCTATTACTATGTTATATAATGCGTAGTCTTATTATAGCGTTGTCACAGCTACAGTATAGCAAGATCTACTTTGCTCTACAGTATGGAGCATGACGGCTATAGTAATGGGATATTACGATCTAAGGCTGTAGTTGAGGGTGAGCGCGACTTGCTTTATGGCTATATACTCTGAAACAGATGTA
>BCJH01000002.1:0-112214 GCA_001600275.1 Cutaneotrichosporon curvatum | reverse complement strand
GAGCATGCAGGCCAGGTGGTTTGAGATGCATAGGTGCACGTACGGGTGAGAAAGATGGTGGTCAGGGGGTCCAGAAGGGGGGTGGTGACCCACGTATGTGAAGGGGGTGTCCCCCACATGCATGCATGGTATGGAAAGATAGAGCTTAGGGTCTGGGTCACGATGCGCGTTAGATCAAGGCTCTAGCTGCATTTCTGGTTGAGAACGATGGAAGTGCGTGAAAACCATGGACAAATATAATAGTTAAAGACACCGGATAACTCCGTCATCCTCCACTACCCACTCACCCTCACCATGCCGCCGAGGATACCACCACTCCCTCGGCTGGTGCTCTATACCGGTGGGAAGGAGTGCGGTTTATGCGAGGTATGTGCTGGGTGTTCTCATGCTCATGTAGATCGCGAAGACAGAGCTTGCGGCAGTGCGGGCGACTCACCCGTTCGACATTACGCTGTGGAATATCCGCGATCCACCATCGGGGGTGGATGAGCGCGAGGCTAAGAAGTGGCGCAGGCTGTACCAGTACGATATCGTGAGTGTCCCTCATGCTATGGACAGCCTGCCTTGCTCATGTGTGGTACTGACACCAGCCTGTACTCCATCTCGACGGGCAACGGATCGCGAAGCACCGTATCGATCGCGCAGAGCTGCAGCGCGTCCTGGAGGAATGGAAGGCAGCTCGGCTCAGTGAAGACAGTGCCGCTGACACCTCGTCATGAGTAGCGCCCATCTACGCAGGGAGGGAGGAGACTTCGCATATGAAAATGCATCATATCCTTGCAGCCGCCCCAAAGCAAAGGCATCCTATCCGGTTTAGACGACTGCGTCGAGCGCTGCTGGGGTCGTCTCCGGAGGTGGAACGCGCACCACACATTGACTTCGCTAAAACAGTGCACCAGGCCTATCAAGAAAAGTGCGAGCCATCGGTCTGACCTGAACCTGCGACCCCGTACAACATCAAATGGTGCAGAAAGTACTATGTGCAGTCGTGAAAATCGTTCGAGACGTAAAGATCATTGAAGCGTGAAGGTCATAGAGTCAGATGCCGACACCATCTGCCCTTATCTGCTGCCAAAGACCCAAGCATCAGCGCTGGGCATCGTTCCAGCCGCCACCTTGCCGTTCTTCTCCTGCGGCCGTGCCAGAAAGTCATACGCCGCGGCCACCTCATAACCTGCGCCCTCGAAGCCTGCCAACAGCGCACACATCAGCTCAGCTGCCAAATCACTCCTGTCCAGCCATGGGTCGTCCGTGCGGCTAGTCATAACCACACGGAGGAGGCGGGGTTGCGGCTCCGTCGGAGGTGCAGATGGGAATGTCTGGAGGTCAGCTGACATTCCGGTAGCTGGGGACTCACATCCATGACCTCGCGAAGGGCCTCGCGCGCATCGGGCGGGGCATCAAGAATGAGCACAGTAAAGCGATCAAACATGACTGTGAAGAACACGCGCTCCCGCGGGGCACTGGAGCGCAAAATGAACGTGTCCCGTCGTCGTCCGGGCAGAGTCGGCGCCACGACGAGCTGCCACCCAGCTTTCGATAGACTGAACAAAAGATACTCAAGCAGCCTGTGTGCGGCAAAGCTGTGGGCCGACGATGCCCCTATCCGTCAGCGTTGACATATGCTCAACGTACATGGCGCTCCTTCCAGAGTCCACTCAAAGGCATCCCCAGAAGCTTGGCTGTTTCGCACCCCCTTCCAGCCCTTGCTCAATGTGGAGGCGATCGTCTCCAGCAGTATGGGTGGCAATCCTACGACTCGCAGCCCGTTGTCGCCAATAAGACTCAGAGAGGCAAAGGAAGCACGCTTCGGTGTTGCAGGCGGTGGTACGGGCGGCGGCGTGAAATCCGATGGCGTGAAGGAGGGGGCAGCAGGAGGGGCAATTGGCGAGGTGGGAGCGTGAGTGTGGGTCGTCGCGAGAGGCGTCAACGGGGATAGCGATGGCATCGGGGACAGCGGTGAGTGGGGCGAGTGAGGAGATACAGGTGCTGCGGACACCGTCGACGCCATAGACGTGATGATAGGCGAGGGAGCTACTGAGCTCGCTGCCGCGCCCGGTGGCAGCCATGCCCGCCGCGGCACGACATCACGATACGGCGGAGGTTCAGCGTGCGGCTCGAGGCCGAGCTCGAACTCGACCTTGTTGGCAGCGACACCGGCAACGTTCCCGGGCTCGGAGAGCCTGCGGTCCATGTCGAAGCAAGGGCGATGGCAACGGGTTCGACGAGTGGGAGAGAGCTAGGTGACATGTCGACAACAACATCGCCGCAGCAGGGATCTCGTGGCTGTTTACGTCATATTCGCGGGAGGGGGCCTGGTGGGAACGGATACCTCGATAGCGCAGAGCAGGCCTCCGTCACCGCTGCTGCATGCCCGCTGCAGCGCGCGACTTTGTGGCAAGTGAGCGAAATGCTAGGAATAGTGTGCGTTAGTTCGACATGGATGTTTTGGGGGTAGCTGAGCGCCAATGTGAGAGATTGAGGTCTGAAACTGAGTCCGTCCATCGTGCCCAATGTGGCAGATCGCCGGGCGAATCATTCCTTCGTGGCGCGTGCGTCTCCATCGCGCGAAAGGATTCCGAAGATGTTTGCCCGAGATCTTGAGAGTAATGCATGCCCGCAGCTTCACAAGTGGCTGCACCTTTGGGAACCCAGTGGAGACTGACGGAATGCATTTATTGTATGTACGTTTATTAGTGCTTATACAGCAGGGAGCCTCATTTGCATCAAGGTAGGTCCCATTTCTGCGTTATGGAGTTCGGGTCACACGGCTGCAGCCACGCAGTGGCACCGTGTACGAGCTGTCCGCCTACGACGTCGAGGCAGTTTTCTGCGGTTAGCGGGTCAGCACCACGATCTATTGCAGTGACTCACGAGCACCCAAGAAACCTGGCCCAGCGCCAACCTGCGTGTGATCTTTATGACAGCGGTCCATCTTGATGAACAAGCCCTCCCACTGGAGAAGTGGGGGTACCCCGAGGCACAGATTGGGGTTTGCTACCATGGTGGTAGCAAATCTAAATTGAGCGTGCAGCTGCTTTGTTTCGGGGCTCTTCCAGAAACCCATGCCCCTTTCATGCTCTGCGCTGTCGCAGTTGACGCTGTTGTCAGTGAGGACATGACATGGAGGGACATGAGCAGCCAGACGCACATCATAAGTTGACTGTTGGGGTTGTCTATGAAGAGGCAGAAATTTGGGTCTACGCTGTTTCTTATCTTGCTGAAGGTCCCGTCAAAGGCGGGGGGTTGCTGTCGCTTCACTGGCGCTGCTGCAACAGAGAGACTGGCGGCGAGAGCGAACAGTAGTGTAAGTTTAGGGAGGAACATATTGTATCTGCGTGTCGGACTGGCAGCTTGAGACAGTTAGTATGGAGGTGACTGCTTATGTGGGATGGGCTTAAGGAGACATATCACGTCGTTGCTGCTGTCTATATAAGGTGAGTTCTGTTGCATTTCGGAGGAGAGTGGGTGATCGTGCTGCTGTGTCGGTGCTCGGTGGTGGACCTCTGAGCTCATTGTCCGCCATCAATGCGCTTGGGTCATCACTACATCAATCAGCGACGGCCTTGCCGGCGTCGTGATGAAAGACCACAGCCCCATGCGGACATCACTACTGACGGCAACAGCACAGCAAGTGCATCATGTCTCATCACACCGGCACTCCGACCGGCAAACGCTCAGCGTTTTCCACGCGTCTTCCACACTAGAGCAAGGTTGTCCGTTGCGACGCCTTATGCGGAGTGCGCTGGCTAAGCCCGCGGTCCTTGCCGAACAACGCATTCTGGCAAAATGGATAGAATAAGGTGTCTGGATGCGACCTCGGATCCGACTAGATAAATGCCCCCATATTCGCTTGGCACCAGACATCGGCATACATCAGCTGATCGCGTGGCATGTAATGTTGTTTCCTCTAAGTTTATATACCGATGGTGCAGCCGAGCTGGTGCCATGAAGGAGGAGGGATGGCCGAGTCCTCTCTAACACGGGCACAGTTGTCCACGGGAACTCAGTGCACCGCCTGTGTCCACTGTGCCGGCTGTTCGTCCACTGGCCTCATGGTTCCCCGAGGCTATACTCCGCCCTCGCTACCGTCATGTTTGTCCGCAACGCTGCTTGCACAGCATCGAAAAGGCTTTAAAGGGAGGAGTGACGGCTGACGAGAGCCATCCCCTGCAACAAGTATAATCCCTACTACCAGCACAACCAGCACTCCCAATATGCTCGCACTCTACCTTGCACTCGTTCCCGCAGCTATGGCCATCTGGCCGCCTGTCGGTGGACCTCTGTACGCAGACAAGGCTCAGACGCAGTGCCTCACCTCCGCCGGCCAGTGGGACGGCGCGGCCGTATATGTCGCTTGCTGCGACGGCCGCGCTGAGCAGAGGTGGATTCTCAACGCAGGCAGCACGAAAGTCCAGCTTGGCCGCACGAACTTCTGCCTTGACGCGGGCAGCAAGCCCGGCAACGGCGTGGCCGGCAAGGTGAGTAGCATGCCCGGGTTACAGGCAGACAGGCTGACCACATAGATCTGGACGTGCTACGACGGCCTCCCGGCTCAGCAGTGGTACAAGACTGCCGACGACCGCGTCGCCCTCGAAGGCAAGGGTAAGTGGCAGAAAACCAGAGCGAGACACTGACGGCAGGCCTCTGCCTCGACCGCCAGAACGGCGGCAGCAATGTCCAGACCTGGGAGTGCACGAGCTTCAACAACAACCAAGTCTGGACTGTTGGCCCCACCATTCTGCGCGAGGGAGAGTAGTCAGCCCAGCGTGCTAAAAGGACATTAGCAGATTAGTGTTAGCAGTCTCAGTAATGGCGAGCAAAACCGATGCAAATCCTGTCGTTCCCTCTGGAGATACACAGTCCTGTCAGTATCTAGGGCCATCTGCACCACCAGCAGGTATGGCTGCCGCGTGGCCACTGTTGTGGGTCCTGGACTGCCTGCATCCTGTCTCCGCGTTCCTACCAAAAGCGGTCCTCCTGGGCCTTTCCAAATCTGCCGCTGTCCACAAGTTCGCTAAACTGCGCCCGTAATGGTGTGACGCTCGTGTACCCATGGTAGAATGCCCACGCATCAGTCCCTTCTGGAACAGTCTCGGGATCCGGGTGGAGCAAGTGCTGGAAGTTGGGTGCGAACACAAAGCGTAGTTGGTCATCCGGCCCGCAAGAGGCATCCGTGGCCTGGTTTCCGTCGTCTCCCGGCATCCATGCCACTGCGTCCTCGTGAACCTCTGTGGGGTTGAACAGCCGCCCGTACGCGTTCCGCCACATCCTCGTGAAGCACACCTTGCGGTTCTCCTTCGTGAGCGCCTCTGGCACCAGCGGGATGTTGACAGTGTACACCTGCACGGGACGGGTCTTGTCGTCCTCCTCGTAGCCCCAGTCGTCGAACAATCGCTTGCACACATCCACAGCAATCTCGTGCGCCAGATTCACAGTCTCCGGCTCGACTGGTCGTTTGACCATGCCGTACGACATGGCAATGCAAGGCATGAAGTGGTTGTGCAGGGACTCGCGCCCAGGGGGGCCGGGGATCGGCACCGCTAGCGCACCAGCCATCGCTGCGCCGATCGTGCCACTGGCCAGTGCGAATGCTGCGGACGAGTTACGCCCGTCTTGGCTGTCAGTGCTTATGCATAAGTAGACGCACGGTTGGGGCCCGAGATGACGAGGTCGATCTCGCCAGGATAAATGTTCTGCAAGCCAATGTTGCTGCACGTTGCTGGTGTCTGCTGTCAGCGGAGATCAAACGAAGCACCTACGCCATCAAGCAAAACCCATTCCATAGTCTCTCCGTCGCGCAGTGGTCGGCGGACAGTCGTAACCTCACCCCTACGTCCGTCCGGCTCGAGGGGGTAGTAGAATGTCGCCTTGATGACTTGGTTGATGGCAAAGCCCTTGCCGACCCTACACTTGTCAGTCACTGTCCAACATGCAACACGTACCATGACCGTTGGCCGTCGGGGATGCATACCCGCACTTCCCAGTTCAGCTCGCTCTGAAGGCGCTTGGCAAACTCGTAGATGTTGGGCGAGTGGTCGCATGGCGGCCCGTCGTCGTTCTGTGCGTCAGCTTGCACATTCGCGTGCGGGGTCAGCTAGCACGGGCGTACGGTAAGAAGGACCACAGGGCGCTTGCCGTACGTAGGAAGTGGGGGCATTTCCTGGGGCTGAGAAGAGGAGAGAGGTTGTTAGATGCACAAGACGTGGGCGATGAGTGCGCCGACATCTGACGCCTCCATGCCGGGCCGAGCGTCGGATGGCGGATAACCGCGTGGGGGTTAGTGTGTGTGTATCGCTTGTGTGTAGGGTCACGCTATGTGAGGCACCGTGTGAGACACCGTGTGAGACATTGTGGTGAGACACTTTATGGGCAACGTCTGTGCGTTCAGGGACTGTGTGTGTATAAGCATGTGTGTATGTGGCGATCGCGTGTGTGTACGCAGATCCGTGGCGATGTGTGTGGCGTGTGGCGAATTACTCGCATGTGCCACATTTGTATTTACCGCATTTTCCGCACAGTGCGTTGGTGCGTTCCACTCGCCACCTGATGCACATGATCAGGCGCGATCGATAACTTCGACCCATCCACACCTATACACATCCTCACCGGCAACGACACGGCCATGTCGGCGCCTCCAGGATTTGGTCCCCAGACGGGCCAGCCGAACGGCGACTCGTCGATGGAGGGCAACTTCTTCGGCACGCTCACCCAGGCCGAAATTGAGAAAAAATCTAGAAAATGGCGCCAGGGCCAGAAGAAGCGCTACAACGAGAAGCGCAGGATGGGGGGAGGCGGAGGGCTGGATATGGGCAAAGCGGTGAGTGGGCTAAATTGTCGAGGTTTTTGTTGTGTGCGTCGTAGCAGCGGATCCACGCATACTGCGGCCCTGTTGGCCGGCTGTTGTGGATTTGTTGTTGCGGCGTGTCCAGCAGTGCCGATCGCCGATGAGTATATGCTGATGCTGACGTTAACAGGATATGCCGCCTGGTAAGCAAGAGCTGGCGTTTGCGATGACTGGTGCTGACTGTCAGAACACATCCGGAAGATTGTCAAGGACCACGGCGACATGTCGAACCGTAAATTCCGTAACGACAAGCGCGTGCACCTGGGCGCGTTGAAATATGTCCCACATGCTGTCATGAAGCTGCTGGAGAATATTCCAAACCCATGGGAGCAGGTTCGCGAAGTCAAGGTGCTGTACCACATCTCCGGAGCGATCTCGTTCGTCAACGAGGTGCCGCGCGTCATCGAGCCGGTGTACCACGCACAGTGGGCGTCCATGTGGCTGGCGATGAGGCGAGAGAAGCGTGATCGTCGTCACTTCAAGCGCATGCGTTTCCCGCCGTTTGACGATGAGGAGCCGCCGATGGACTATGGAGATAACGTATTGGATGTCGAGCCACTGGAGGCGATCCAACTGGAGTTGGACGAGG
The DNA here is from genome assembly GCA_001600275.1 of Cutaneotrichosporon curvatum. Classification (NCBI taxonomy): domain Eukaryota; kingdom Fungi; phylum Basidiomycota; class Tremellomycetes; order Trichosporonales; family Trichosporonaceae; genus Cutaneotrichosporon; species Cutaneotrichosporon curvatum. The sequence goes on along the minus strand of BCJH01000002.1, from coordinate 104,778 downwards.
AGGACGATTCGGAGATTATCGACTGGTTCTACGACCCGAAACCACTCGATGACACGAAGCAGGTCAATGGAACGAGCTACCGGTTGTACCAGCTCTCGCTGCCACAGATGGCCAATCTCTATCGCTTTGGCCAGCAGCTGTTGAGCGACTACACGGACCGCAATCCGTTCTACCTCTTTGACAAGAAGAGCTTTTTCACGGCCAAGGCGCTCAATATCGCTCTTCCAGGAGGACCAAAGTTCGAGCCCTTGTTCCGCGACACCGACCCGTATGACGAGGACTGGAACGAGTTCAACGACATCAACAAGGTCATTATCCGTGGCCTGATCCGCTCGGAGTACAAGGTGGCCTACCCCCACCTGTACAACTCGCTCCCGCGAGCGGTCTTTATCGACTTGTATCACGAGCCGAAGAACGTGTACATCAAGACAGACGACCCAGACCTCCCTGCGTTTTACTTTGATCCCCTTATCAACCCAATCTCCCAGCGTGTGGTTGCGGAGGCGCACAAGGGACTGGTCTCGCACGAGGACGCAGTGTTCGGATATGGCAACGAGGAGGACGATGACGAGTTTGAGCTCCCGGAGGAGCTTGAGCCGTTCCTGGAGAACCAGCCGTTGGAGAATGAGCTCACGGCGGACGCCATCGCTCTCTTTTGGGCACCGTACCCGTACAACCAGCGCAGTGGCCGCATGAGGAGAGCACAGGACGTGCCAATGGTGAAGAACATGTACCTCGAGCACTGCCCGCCAGACCAGCCAGTCAAGGTCCGCGTGTCGTACCAGAAGCTGCTCAAGGTGTACGTGCTCAACGCGCTGCACCACAAGCACCCCAAGCCTATGAAGCACCGCAACCTGTTCCGCAGCTTGAAGAACACCAAGTTCTTCCAGCAGACATCACTGGACTGGGTCGAGGCGGGTCTGCAGGTGTGCAGGCAAGGTTATAACATGCTCAACCTCCTCATCCACCGCAAGAACCTCAACTACTTGCACCTGGACTACAACATGAACCTGAAGCCGATCAAGACGCTCACCACCAAGGAGCGTAAGAAGTCGCGCTTCGGAAACGCCTTCCACCTGATCCGTGAAATTATGCGCTTGACCAAGCTCATCGTCGATGCGCATGTCCAGTTCCGTCTCGGCAACGTCGACGCGTTCCAGCTGGCTGACGGTCTGCAGTACATGTTCGCGCACGTTGGTCAATTGACCGGCATGTACCGCTACAAGTACAAGCTCATGCGCCAAATCCGCATGACCAAGGACTTGAAGCATCTCATCTACTCTCGCTTCAACCAGGGGCCGGTTGGCAAGGGTCCCGGTGTTGGATTCTGGCAACCCGCGTGGCGGGTGTGGCTCTTCTTCATGCGCGGTATCATCCCCTTGCTTGAGCGCTGGCTCGGAAACCTCCTGGCCCGTCAGTTCGAGGGGCGCAACTCTAAGGGTATCGCTATGGTGAGTTCTGAAACATTGTGGCAGATTTGCTTCCGTGGCTGAATGTGGCAGACTGTGACGAAACAACGGGTGGAATCTCACTTCGACCTCGAACTCCGAGCCGCCGTCATGCACGATATCATGGACATGATGCCAGAGGGCATCAAACAGAACAAGGCGCGCACGATTATGCAGCACTTGAGTGAAGCATGGCGTTGTATTCTGCCCCACACCGACGTCATCCTGGCCTCCGGACTCATCGTGCAAGCCAAGGACATTGCTGTGGGCGACAAGGTCATGGGCAAGGACGGCGATGCTCTCACCGTAACGGATGTCATGGCTGGCGAAGACGACGTTTACAAGTTCACCTTCGCGCCTCACGTGGCATGTGCAGTGGACGACTCCAAGTGGGTCCACGTCGAGGACAGGCTCGAGTGCAACAGCCGCCACAGCATTGTGCTTGTTGCGCCTGAGCTTGACACTGTTGATGTCATTGACCAAGCCGCGAACTGCACCTTCGAAGTTCACTACGCTTCTGTCGACACCAGCAAGACGGACATTCCTGGAGGGCCTGCAAAGATCCTGGGCCGGACCTCGCAGACGTTCAGCTATGTCGACTCTTCTGTCGGCGCAAACGAGTCCCGTCTCACTGCACAGGCAGCAGCCACCGCTTTTGCCGAGGAGCTGCGCGCGCGCAAGCCCCTGCTATGGGCTGTGGAAGCCAGCCAGTACTCGAAGTGGGCCAACCAGTGTCCAACGGAGGCCGCGAAGATGCGCATGGTACGCCCGAGCGAAGCTCTCAACTTCCCCCTGGGCTCTTCCATCGATGTTGGATCCGTCGTCAGCGACGTTTTGGGAAGCGCCACATCTGACGTCACAGAGGGCGACATTGGCTATCTGGCTGGTCTGCACCTGGCGAACGGGAGGGAGTCTGCGCCAGAGTTCCTCATCGGTTCGCAGGAGACCAAGACGCTGGGCTTCCTCAGCGGCATGGCACAGAAGCTCGACCTCAAGTACAGCCAGCTCAGCAGTGAGGTTTCGGGCATGTGCAACGTCAACTTGACGAGCCCCTCGTCGGAGAAGCAGACCAACAATCTCATGGAGATCTTCGACCGTCTCGCATACAACAGCAAGCAATCAGTGGGCGCCACCACTGTGCAGAACCTGCTCAGTCAAACTATCGAGTTCCGTCGTGCCTTCCTGGCTGGCTATGTGGACGGAAATGGCAACATCAAGAACTGCAACTGTTGCGGTGCCAGTTCCGCATACCTTGTCGGGCAGGACGTTGTCTCATCGGCGGCTGGACAAGACGCAGTCTCGAAGCTCGTTCAGACCATTGCACGCAGTCTTGGACTCATCTGCGACATCTACGCAAAGTCCAAGACCGGGTCTGATGGCACGGGCTGGCGCTGCACCATCGCTGGCAATGATGTGTCTCTCCTTCCCTGCAAGCAGAAGCCCTTCGCTGGCCAATCCTGCAAGGAGGCATCCCACTATGATGGAAGCGTCGCCTTCCGTGCTCAGAAGCTGTCGCAGCCCGGGCCGTACTGCGGGTTCCAGCTTGCCGAGTCGCCCTTGTACCTCCTCGGCAACTTTGTTGTCACCCACAACTGCTGGAAAGGTGAGCAGGGATTTGAGCAATGGAAACTAACCTACAGCGAACATCCCTTGGAAGGTGCCCGGCATGCCCGCTCCGATCGAGAACATTATCCTGCGATACATCAAGTCCAAGGCCGACTGGTGGACGTCGGTGGCACACTACAACCGCGAGCGTATTCGCCGTGGTGCCACGGTTGACAAGGCCGTCGTGCGCAAGAATCTCGGTCGACTCACGCGTCTGTACCTCAAGGCGGAGCAGGAGCGTCAGAACAGCTACCTTAAGGATGGACCCTACATCTCGTCTGAGGAGGCTGTGGCTGTGTACACCTCGACCGTGCACTGGCTCGAATCCCGCAAGTTCGCGCCCATTCCCTTCCCGCCTCTCTCGTACAAGCACGACACCAAGCTGCTCGTGCTTGCGCTTGAGAAGCTCAAGGAGGCATACTCAGTGCACGGTCGTCTCAACCAGTCTCAGCGTGAGGAGCTCGCGCTTGTTGAGCAGGCGTACGACAACCCGCACGAGTGTCTGTCCCGCATTAAGCGCTTGCTGCTTACGCAGCGGGCGTTCAAGGAGGCCGGCATCGAGTTCTTCGACACGTACGACAAGCTCATTCCCGTGTACGACATCGAGCCGGTTGAGAAGATCACCGACGCCTACCTCGACCAGTTCCTCTGGTACGAGGCGGACAAGCGCCACCTCTTCCCTGCATGGATCAAGCCAGCGGACACTGAGCCGCCTCCTCTTCTGGTTTACAAGTGGTGCCAAGGGATCAACAACCTCACCAATGTGTGGGACACTGACGAGGGCGAGTGCGTCGTCCTGATGCAGACTGTCCTTGCTCGTATGTGGGACAAGATCGACTTGACGCTGCTCAACCGTCTCCTTCGCCTGGTCATGGACCACAACTTGGCCGACTACATCAGCGCACGCAACAACTTGACGCTCACATTCAAGGACATGTCGCACATCAACGCATACGGTCTTATCCGTGGTTTGCAGTTTGGCTCGTTTGTCACGCAATACTACGGTCTCGTTTTGGACCTGCTCATCCTCGGCTTGCAGCGTGCATCCGAGATGGCCGGCCCGCCCCAGGCGCCCAATGGCTTCCTGCAGTACCGCGACCAGGCGACAGAGACCCGCCACCCCATCCGTTTCTACTCACGTTACATCGACCGCATCCACATTCTCTTCCGCTTCACGGCGGAAGAGTCCCGCGACCTCATCCAGCGGTTCCTGTCGGCCAACCCCGACCCCAACAACAGCAACGTTATCGGGTACAACAATGTGCGATGCTGGCCGCGTGACTGTCGCATGCGTCTGAACAAGCACGATGTCAACCTCGGCCGCGCCGTGTTCTGGAACGTCAAGAACTCGCTGCCACGCTCCATGACCACTATCGAGTGGGAGGACACCATTGCCTCGGTGTACTCCAAGGACAACCCCCAGCTCCTGTTCTCTATGTGCGGCTTCGAGGTCCGTATCCTGCCCCGTGTTCGTACCGAGCACGGTGAGCAGTACACGCTCAAGGACGGTGTGTGGAACCTCGTCCAGGAGTCGACCAAGGAACGCACGGCACAGGCCTTCCTGCGCGTGTCCGACCAGGGCATCAACGAGTTCAACAACCGTATCCGCCAGATCCTGATGTCTTCGGGTTCGAGTACTTTCGCCAAGATCGTAAACAAGTGGAACACGGCACTCATCGGTCTTATGACGTACTACCGCGAGGCGGTCGTCACTACTCCCGAGCTGCTCGACTCGCTCGTCAAGGCGGAGAACAAGGTGCAGACCCGTGTCAAGGTCGGCCTCAACAGTAAGATGCCGTCGCGTTTCCCGCCCGCGGTGTTCTACGCACCCAAGGAGTTGGGTGGTCTCGGCATGTTGTCCATGGGCTTTGTGCTCATCCCCACCTCGGACCTGCGGTGGTCCAAGCAGACCGAGGGAGGTGGCATCAGCCACTTCCGCAGTGGTATCACGCACGAGGAGGATGCTCTCATTCCTAACCTGTATCGCTACATCCAGCCGTGGGAGGCCGAGTTCCTGGACTCGGCACGTGTTTGGTCCGAGTATGCTTTGAAGCGCAAGGAGGCAGCTGCTACCAACCGCCGCCTGACGCTCGAGGACTTGGAGGACTCGTGGGACCGCGGTATCCCGCGTATTAACACGCTATTCCAAAAGGACCGTCATACACTGGCATACGACAAGGGTTGGCGTGTACGCGTCCAGTTCCAGATGTACCACCGGCTCCGAGCCAATCCGTTCTACTGGACCAATGCGCGCCACGACGGTCGTCTCTGGAACCTCAATGCATACCGCGTGGACATCATTGCCGCACTCGGCGGTGTCGAGGGTATCCTGGAGCACTCGCTGTTTAAGGGGACTGGTTTCGCCTCATGGGAAGGTCTATTCTGGGAAAAATCGTAAGAAATCATAACAAAGGCATTTGCTGACGTCCAGCTCTGGTTTCGAAGAGTAGGTTTGCTTGTCTGACTCCCGCTAACAGTCTTACAGGTCTATGAAGTTCAAGAAGTGAGTTGGCAGTTGGCGGTGCCACATTCGCCGCGAGAACCGACTGACATCAGACTTACCAACGCCCAACGATCAGGTCTCTCCCAGATTCCCAATCGACGCTTCGTAAGTGTTTAAACTACGCTCTGCTGACCCGTAGACGTTGTGGTGGTCCCCAACAATTAACAGGGCGAACATCTATGTGGGCTTCCAGGTCCAGCTCGACCTCACGGGCGTCTTCATGCACGGCAAACGTAGGTGGAAACCCTTGAGGATGTACTAATTCGTTTTGTGCCCACGCTCAAGATATCCTATATACAGAGCTTCAGAGGGCATGTCTGATGACTCTGGACGTGTTGCTGACCTCAGACATCTTTGGCAGAAGATCCACGAGTCGATTGTGATGGATATTTGTCAGGTGCTTGACCAGGAAATGGAGGCACTCGGAATTGAGAGTGTCCAAAAGGTAAAGTGCCACATTCAAATGCTTCCGCTTTCCCAAAAGCTCCCGCTCCCCTCTGCCTAGGCCCCTCCGGCTCGGTGCTGACCGCCAGGAAACGATCCACCCGCGCAAGTCCTACAAGATGAACTCGTCCGCATCGGACATCCTCCTCTTCGCATCACACAAGTTCTTGGTCACCCAGCCGTCGCTTCTCAATGACAACCAGGACAAGATGGACGGTACCACGTCCACCAAGTTCTGGATCGATGTGCAGCTGCGTTGGGGCGACTTTGACTCGCACGACATTGAGCGCTACTCGCGTGCCAAGTACCTCGACTACTCGAGTGACGCGCAGTCGATCTACCCGTCGCCCACGGGTACGCTTATCGCTGTCGACCTTGCGTACAACCTGTACGCCGGCTACGGCTGCTGGTTCCCCGGATTCAAGCCTCTCATGCAACAAGTCATGTCCAAGATCATGAAGGCGAACCCAGCTCTCTATGTCCTGCGTGAGCGTATCCGCAAGTCTTTGCAGCTCTACTCTTCGGAGCCTACCGAGCCGTACCTCAACTCTTCGAACTACTCCGAGCTGTTCTCCAACCAGGTCATCTGGTTCGTCGATGACACCAATGTCTACCGCGTCACGATCCACAAGACGTTCGAAGGCAACCTGACGACCAAGCCTATCAACGGTGCCATCTTCATTTTCAACCCGCGTACGGGTCAGCTGTTCCTGAAGATTATTCACACGTCCGTGTGGGCTGGACAAAAGCGTCTCGGACAGTTGTCCAAGTGGAAGACTGCGGAGGAAGTGGCAGCACTCATCCGTTCGCTGCCTATCGAGGAGCAGCCCAAGCAGGTCATCGTCACTCGCAAGGGTATGCTTGACCCCTTGGAGGTGCACTTGCTCGACTTCCCCAACATTGTCATTAAGGGTTCTGAGCTGCAGTTGCCGTTCCAGGCAACTCTTAAGATGGAGAAGTTCGGCGATCTCATCCTGCGCGCCTCTCAGCCTCAGCTTGTGCTCTTCAACCTGTACGACGACTGGCTCAAGAGCATCTCCAGCTACACGGCCTTCTCGCGTCTTATTCTCATTTTGCGTGCACTCCACGTCAACAACGAGAAGGCGAAGATCATCCTCCGTCCCGACCGCAACACCATCACCGAGTCGTACCACGTGTGGCCTACGCTCAGTGACGAGGAGTGGATGAAGGTTGAGGTAGCGCTGAAGGACATCATCCTCAACGACTTTGGCAAACGCAACAGCGTCAACATCGCCTCGCTCACGGCGAGCGAAATTCGTGACATCATCCTCGGCATGGAGATCCAGGCTCCTTCGATCCAGCGCCAGCAGATGGCGGAGATCGAAAAGACTACCGAGGCGAGTGCGCAGGTCACTGCGACGCAGACCCAGACGACCAACATCCACGGCGATGTTATCCAGACTGTCACCTCGACCCAGTACGAGCAGCAGACGTTCGCGTCCAAGTCGGACTGGCGTGTGCGCGCCATCAGCGCGACCAACCTGCCGCTGCGTACGAGCCACCTTTTCGTCGGCAGCGACAACGTCAGCGAGGACGCTGGGTCCTTCACGTTCGTCATGCCCAAGAACATCCTGCGCACGTTCATCGTTTCCGCCGACTTGCGCACCCAGGTCGTGGGCTACCTGTACGGAACCTCGCCCCCTGACAACAAGCAGGTCAAGGAGATCAAGGCGATTGCGTGGATCCCCCAGCGCGGCACATCCAACTCTGTCGAGCTGCCAGCTGCTCTCCCGCATCACGAGTTCCTGCTTAAGGGCCTCGAGCCCCTCGGCTGGATCAAGACGCAGAGCCAGGAGCAGAACAACCTTGCTCCTCAGGATCTCGCCACCCAGGCCAGAATCATGTCCAACAACCCGGAGTGGGGTCCCAACTCGGTGTGCATCACCGCCGCGTTCACCCCGGGCTCCGTCTCCCTCAACGCATGGGAGCTCACCGTCGGCGGCTTCGAGTGGGGCCGCAAGGCGAACGACCCGAGCGGCCAGTGGCCGGGCTACAACGCGTCGATGGCGAACCGCGTGCAGCTTCTGCTCACGGACCGCATCCTCGGCATGACGCTCGTGCCCGAAGGCGGCGCGTGGAACTACGGCGTTGGTCTGACCCAGAGCTGGACGGACAAGATCTCGTACAACATGACTCTGGACAAGCCCGAGCCCTTCTGGGCGCCCATCCACCGCCCGGCCGCATTCCTCAACTTTGCGCAGGTCGAGTCGAGCGGTGACGACTCGGCGGATGTGGAGAATACCCTGCAGTGAGGAGCGTGTGGAATAGATTAGAGAAGGGGAGAGAGAGTCTCCCCAGAGAAAAAGAGTATGGCTCTGCGGCGCAACGATCGGCCCCGAGTCACTGTTTGTATATTCATATGGTAGCGCATCATGCAGTCAATGGCACAAGCAACAAGCGAGGGTTGAGTACAGGATGACGATAAGGTCGCACGCGGGGTGGACCACCTCCACCGGGAAAAGCCGCAATCGTGCCTGATTATTATCAGACATGCGGCAATTAGCCGGCATCTTTATTACGTGGATTTGAACAAGTGTGCTGATAAGGCATCTGTATCAGATAGGGCAAGACACCTGCGCAGACAATGCCATCAGCCGTCTCGTTTTATACCCACAGCAGAGGGCAGACGGTAGACATGGCCCATTCCACCTTGCAGTAGCACAGCCAGCAACCAGAACGACAGGCGAGCAGACTCACACACCACACAGAACGATAGAACGATAGAACAGCACACCGCGAGCTTTGGCGCAACATGGCACAGGCACAGCTCGCAGGCAGGGCGCTGCCAGGAGAGCTCCCACCAGACTTGCAGGTGAGTGCATCTTCTCGTGATCTCCACAAGGAAAGCGCTGACGACAGCTCTACCAGTGCGCCTGACAAAGCGACGTACGCTGACGACAGGGGAGCTATCGTCGACCCAAGGTGGCAGCGGAACTACACCATCATCTGGACGTCAGTCTTGGCGTTTTCCACGTTTGTGTCAATCCCCTGGGTGCTACGCGCCCTCCGCAGGCGGCGGCTTTATGCTGGTCTCGCGATTCGAGAGTCTCTGCACTCGTCGACAAGTGAAAAGGCCAAGGGCAAGCAGGTACGGACGGTGCCGCGGGTGCCGTTGCCAGGCGAACAGCTCGCCACGAGTGTGTGGCAGGCGATCTCCTTGCCAACGCTGCCGATACCGTCGCTGCCGTTCACTAGAATTGCCGACTGCTGTCGCCGCAGCTACTTTTCGCTGAGCCTGGGCCAGTGGGTTCTCGTCTTGGCGTACATGGTGGCTACGATCTGCTGCTTTACAGTGGGGACAAACTTTGCTCAGAACGCCAACCGACCTGGCTACATTGCGGTGGCGCAATTCCCTGTTATCATCCTGCTCGCGCTCAAAAGCCCCCTCCCAGTACCCGTATTCTTGCCTAGCCTTAGCTACGAGCACTACAACTTTCTTCACCGCTGGGCAGGGCGCACCATTTGGCTCGCGTCGACAGTCCACATGAGCATCTACATCACGCAGTGGAAGCGGCAGGGACTGGACGCACAGATCTGGCAGTCCAAAAGTGTGCGAGGATACATTGCCTACGCGATGATGTGCATGCTCGTGCTCACAAGCATGAAGCCACTGCGCCGCAAGTTCTACCAGGTGTTCTGGGTGGCTCAGTATGTGAAACGGAAACCCCACTGATAACAGCATCACTTTCTTCGTTGGCTTCTTTGCCGCCGTGTCCTACCACACGAGCCACGCGCGCCCTTGGATCTACCCGTGCATTGCACTCTACGCCTATGAGTAGGTCATTCCCCCAGCACCGCTAACGAGCAGTCACTTCATTCGCCTTCTGCGCTACCGCGTAAAGGACGCAATCATCGTCCCTCTCGACCGAACGCTGACCATGATCCACATCCCCGACTGCGACGCCGGCTGGCTCCCCACGCAGCACGTGCTTCTGCGTGTCCTGCGCGGTCCTGGGATTTTCGAGTCGCACCCATTCACCATCACGAACGCCACTCCCGGCTCGCTGAATTCCCCTCGCGGAGTCACGCTGTATGCTAAAGTCGCGGGAGACTGGACTGCACGGCTCCACGCCATGGCGTCAGACAACTCGCTCGAGGACGGCGATGACTACGAGGAGCGCCAGGCGTTTATCGAGCAAGGTGACAAGCCTGGCGCGGACCACCCCGGCCGCAAGGTCACTGTCGTACTCGACGGGCCGTATGGCGGATTGAAGATGGACCTGGGAGACTACCACAACGTACTCCTAGTCGGTGGAGGTTCTGGTGTCACCTTCCTGCTTGGCAGCATCGAGGAGGCGCTGTGCTGCCACCAGCGGGGCGAGACGCCGTCAAGCGTCGAAGTGGCCTGGGTGGTGCGCGATCTTTGTAAGTGCATATTGAAGGAGTAGCTGACATTAGCGACAATCGAAGCCCTTGCTCCGAACTTTGCGCGCCTACACGCTCTTGCTACCCGTGCGGGGATGGAATTGCAGTACAACCTCTACCTCACTGACCCGCCTGTGCCACTTCCTCCCGCCCCCATGCCGCTCCCGCCATCAACTACCTTGTCGCCATACCGACCAGAGGTGTCCCAACTGGTGCGCGAGGCGCTGCCGAGCTCCGGCGGTTTGGCTGTCGTCGCAGCAGGCCCTGACGGCCTTGTGATGGAAGCGCGCAACGCAGTCGCCAAGCTTGGCATTGCACAGCGCGCGCGGGTCGGCGGCGTAGGCTTCCACGACGAAGTGTACTGTCTGTAGACTAGCTTAGATGTATCAAATAGAACAGTTCATACGCGGTGGACCTGCATTAATCCCGGTGCGATTGGACGGCTATCGCGAGTCACCGCACATCGGCAACTAGCTCGGCCGTCGCCGATATCCGCATCCGCAGGCCGCAGCGTATAACTGCATCAACACGCGGTATCGCCCACTTCTCCCTCACCGATACCCATGTTCAAGAGCCTACGCACAGCACGAGCTGTTCCGCGCCTCAGCGCGAGCGTGCGTGCTGCCCGTCCCCGTCAGTGGGCGGGCTCCCGCTCAGCCTCGACGTCCGCTGCGCCCACCCGGCTAGGTTATCGCATCGGCATTGGCCTCGGCCTCGCAGCTGGCGCTGTGTCTATCGGCGCGATGCTCGTGAGTTACGACTGGACAAGCTGACACCAGGCCGGTGCTCAGCAGGCATTCGCAGATGCGAAACCGCGCTCGGGAACGACAGTCTCCCTGGACGAGCTGGGCAAGCACTCGCAGCCGCGCAATGCCTGGGTCGCAATCGACGGAAAGGTCTATGAGTGGGTCTGCACCCGGGCAGAGCTGACAGTAGCGTTGCTGACTTTGTAACGGAGCATGTGCGATCTAGCTCGTTGACTAGCTAACCACAGCCCGGTGGCGTGCAGATCATCCTCGAGAACGCCGGACGTGATGTCTCCGCGCTCTTCCACGCGATCCACAAGCCAACTACGCTGACCAAGTGGGTCGAGGACGGGCGGGTGCGTCTCGTCGGCGAACTGGATGAGAAGGGTGTGTGCAGGTCTGGATACCGCTCACGGCAGCCGTTGCGCTCCTCAACTCGGCCCGGAGCGAGCAGCACCAGCGCATGGTGGACGCACGCGCGCGGCTTTTTGGCGTGGACTCGGTCGTCTCAGTCTCCGATTTCGAGCGGTACGCGAAAGACCTGCTCCCGATGGAGGCGTGGGCGTACTACTCCACCGGGTCGGACACAGAGGAGTGTAAGTCGCCCCCACTGGCCCGCTGACACTCCAGCGTTCAACGAGAACAGCGCCATCTTCAAGCGAGTCTTCTTCCGCCCCCGGGTGATGCGGGACGTCTCCCACATCGACACCGCCACGACCGTCATCGGCGTGCCCTCCAGCATTCCGATCTACGTCTCCCCCACAGCGCGGAACGGCATGGCCAACCCCGAAGGCGAGGCGGCCGTCGCGCGTGGAGCAGGCGCAGCAGGCATCCTGCAGGTTCTGTCTCACTACTCAAGCCGGAGCCTGGACGAGGTGAAAGCCGCAGCGGAGGAGGGCCAGCCGATCGGCTGGCAGCTGTACCTCCAGCCGGATCGGGCCGCGTCTGAGCAGCACGTCCGCGACGCGGTGAAGGCCGGTGCGCACAGTATCTGGATCACTGTGGACACGACGTCTCTCGGCAAAAGGGAGACTGAGCGGCGCATGAATGCCGAGGCGAAGCCCGCACCGCAAGGGAAGCCGCTTACCCGGCCTGCTATCAACTATGGGTGAGGTGGGAGATGGAACGAGAGCTGACAGCAGGTTCAGCGTGCACGAGCCGAGGATGAGCTGGGACGATATCGAGTTTGTGCGCAAGCTCGCGCCGGGGTTGCCTGTTGTCGTGAAGGGTATCGGGGCATGGGAGGACGTGCTGCTTGCGTATCAGCATGGCGCGGATGGGGTTGTGCTCTCAAACCATGGCGGGAGGCAGCTGAACTAGTAAGTTGGGGTTTGAAGCAGGTGGCGCCACAAACAGCGCAGCACGAGGGTATCACGGCAGCATCACAGTGGCTGTGAGCGTCGCCCTCGACCGAGGACAGCTGCATGTCTATACCAGCCAGCACTGCTGACATGCTACGGCTCGCTCATCACGCCTCGGAACAAGCTGACCCCAGCGCCCAAGCCCCCCTCAAGACCCTCTACGACATCCACACCCACGCCCCCGGCATCCTCCACAAGCCCAACTTTGACGTCTTCGTCGACGGCGGCGTCCGCTCCGGCACAGACGTAGTCAAGGCGCTCTGCCTCGGTGCCAAAGCCGTCGGCCTTGGCCGGCCGTTCATCTACGCCGTAGCCGGGTGGGGGAGCGATGGGGTCGAGCGGCTGGGACAGAGTAAGTATTATGGGGGGCAGAGCTGACGCCAGTTATGGAGGAGGAGATTGCGCTTACGATGAAGCTATTGGGTGTGACAAGGGTGCAGGACTTGGGGCCGGAGTATCTCGACTTGTCGAAGTTGGACTCGTAGGGCGTCATTAAACGATACAGCGAGGAGTAGATCAGCCGAGTACAGGCTTGCGGTTGCTCAATCTGCGAGCATGAGCTTGCAGTGTCATCGCTGCAAGAGGGGCAGCCCTGTAGTGGTCTTCAATGCATATGCTACGCCTAGAATAGTGCAATCTCGCCCTATCGAATATCTACTCGTGGCAATGCCACTGATTTCTAGCCTGCCACTGACTCGCCCAGTGCTGATCTGCCCGAGCTACCAGACCGCCATGCTCCACACCAGTGCATGCTCTACACCTATGCACGACAATTATGCAGCTAATGGGTAATCAATGACGATGGATGATGACTATGGGTATAGATGCTATGCGGGTCCTATGCGTCGACTCGAATTGCTACTGAACGCCGAACGAAATACCATCCGTATCGGCGCAATGTCCTACTCGCCTACGCTACCGCACCCGCTGGTAGAACAGCAGGTACGCACACTTCTCCCTCCCGGCCACGGTGCCGGCCCTGCCTGAGCGCGCCTCGTCGACGGACACGACCAAGTCCTCGACAGGCACGGGCTGCACCGTCTCGTCGTCGAAGTGGAGCCAGCCTGTGCCGTCTGGGCGCGCGACGCCAACAGTGTAGTGCCCGCCTGTGGCGCTGTGGCCGTGGTGGTAGACGATCCCGAAGAGACGGTACTTGACCGGTCCGGCGCGCTTGGGTGGCGAGATGACATCCTGCGGGATGATGAGCTCGGTGCCGTACGCGATCGGCTTAGACTTCTTGACAACGTTCTGCTCTTGCGGGTCATAGACAAAGCGCTTGAGGTGCAGGATGAGCACGGGCGGGAGCGTCTCGAGGAAGACCTGCTTCGTGGCGTCGACGGCGGCGCCGCGGGCGGCAACCCACACGCCCGGGACAGTTTCCGGCTCGTTGAGGTGGCGGAGCGCATCGGCGATGGTATTGACCTCGGGAGCCTGAATGTCAAGCTGCAGCGGCTGGTATGGCTCGAGCGTGACGCTGTCCTTCTGCCCTGGGGCGTGGAGGACAGAGCGGAGGGAGCCGCCGAACACGCGGGAGACGGCGCTCTCGCGCGACTCGGCGGCACGCACAACGTGCGTCTTCTGCTTCTTTCCGACCTCGAGCCAGTCGTCGGCGTCCCCGGCCCCGGGGGAGACTGGTCGCCCGATAGTGCGCTCCGCAGAGCCGTTGGCCACAGTCGCGGTCGCAACAGCTTGTGGCGGTTGTGTGCGGGAGTAGATCGCGAGCAGCTCCTCGTGGAGGGTGTTCAAGAAAAAGCCGAGGTACTCCTCTGCGTCCTCCTGGAACCCACGCCTCATGGTATCGAAGCGCTTGTTCTCCTTCATCGCGTCGTAGACGTTCTCGGGGATGAATGCTGCGTCCTCACGCGTCTTGCCCCTTGGCGTTGATGTACCGCTGGCAGATGCCGAGCCATTGGCGAGTGACGAGGATGGGACAAACTCACGCAGGAAGATGATCATTGCCTCGAGCAGGGGTGTGCGCCGTGCGAGGTCAACCTTCAGGCGCTTGCCGAGCTCCTCAAACAGCTCGGTGAAGGGCGTGCAGTACGTCAACACCTGGAGGATGGTGTTGGCGAAGCACATGTTGCCAGTGTTGATGAGACCGCGGGGTACCACTGGCGAAGGGAGGCGCCCGCGACGAGAAGGCAGACCCTCAGTCAGCAGGCGGGCAAGGTCCTCGGCTGGGGTGAGGGGTGCACCGATGGCAGCCGCGGCAGCGTAGTTGAAGGTTGCTGGGCGGCTAGGGCCGTTTGCCGGTGGAAGCGAGGCAGTGGTGGAGCCGGGCGTCGTCACTGTAGGGGTATATGTCGCATCCGAGGGCAGAGACAGGATCGACTTGGATGGCGAAACGAGTGTGGACGACGGAGGGATGGACGCGCTGTCGGGAGTGCCCGTGGGCTTGCCCTTCGGCCCGCGGACGAGTGCCGCCCAGCTTGACGGCTTCACTCGCGGCACTGCTGACGGGGAGGTGAGCTGCGACGGAGTAGAGGCAGCTGGTGTCGAGAGAGTGGGGGTGGAGGGGACAGAGGTGGTGATAGCAAGAGGAGAGGGAGGAGCCTCGGCAGGGCCAGAGATGGTGCCGAACGTGAGACGTGTAGACGCCACTGTCCGGCCAGCAGTGTAGAGCGCCCTGCCCTTCGGCTTGGAGTACCCAGCCGACGAGCGACGGCGGGGCTTGTCAGCCGCATCAACATGCTGGACGGGGATACCCTCGGGAATGAGATCCTTCAGATGGCTCGCAAAGTGCACACCGCCAGCGCTGGGGGTAGGACATGATGGGCGGAGGCTGATGGGATCGGCAGTAAGCGATGGTGCAGCAGTGCCATCAAGTGCGGCGCCAGTGAAGACAAGAGTCGTGGAGTTCGCGGGGGCACGCACAGGCTCGGGCTGTACCAAATCGACAGGCTGCTGCTTGGGCGTCGGCTCAGCTACTGCTTCAGCCTTTGCTGATGCAGGTGCAGGCGGCGCCTGTTGCGCCTCGTCCGTCTGCGTGCCCTGCTTAGTCTCCTCTTGCCGTGACGGCTCCTCCTGTTGTGGTGGCTCAGTCGCAGGCTGTAGAGACAGCCCCAGGGAGCTGCTTGCCGGTTCTGCTGGTGGCACGGTGGGTGCTGGTTTCGCCTCAGCCGCGGACCCGTTCGGCATCGAGCCATTTGCTACTGGTGGCTCTTTGCGTACAGGAGGAACATAGTTGAACCCCGCTGCAGCCGGGTTGAGCCCCTTTGATGGTGGGTGGTGCTGCGGTTGGTGGTGGTGTTGAGGCTGTGACTGCTGATCGCCTCCTCGGTATCCCCCTCCCCCTCCACTGCCCGGGTATGGCATCTGTTGCTGATACCCAACGCCCACGCCATACGCGTAGGGGTGTCCCGGTGGATAGTAAGGCTGCTGGAATCCCATGTGCTGCTGGAACCCTGCACCTCCCGGTTGTTGCTGCTGCTGTTGTTGCTGCTGAGCGTGATCGTCGCTCTCACTGCCGACACTGCCGTCATAATACGGCCGGGGATACCCTTGGTTGTAGTATCCGTTCTGCATTGTGTTCGGTCCCGGGCCAGGCATGGGGTGGCCAAACTGCTGGGGGTAGAACTGCTGCTGGTGTTGATAAGGGAAACCTCCGCCCCCACCATATGGGTTGTAGCCGGGCTGGAAACCACCATTCGGCTGGGGACGGCCGGGCCCTGGAGGGTACTGGTAGTACGGGTTGTACCATTGCTGCTGTTGAGGCTGGAAGTGGGGCGGAGGAGGTGGTGGAGGCTGGTGCTGATGCTGATGCTGATGATGCTGGTGCTGATGTTGCTGATGTTGCGGCTGGGAGTGAGAGGGACCCGCTGATGGGTACGCGAGACTGGGATATGCCGGTCCTTGCTGGCTGTGGTGTGGGAGCTGGTGCTGAGGCTGGTGGTGAGGGTGCTGGGAGTGCTGTTGCTGCTGATGTTGGTCGCCTGGCAGCTGGCCCGCAGGCACTGCTGCCGCCGTACTCGCCTCAGGCGCAGACATGTCTGCTAGTGTAAGCGTGGAACGAGGGCGGTATAGCAACGAACGTGAGAAGGAGGAGATGCTCAGTGAGCGGGGCTAAAGGTCGAAGTGGTAGGTATTGAGCGAGCGGTCGGGCGAGCAAGTATCTAGCGTGGCGGACAAGTGGTCGCTGTGAGTCGCCAGATTATGATGCAACGGCGAGGTGCGGACGAGGATACACAGAGACCCGCTGCGTCGAGGGACAACGTTGGTTGCGAGACGGGCAACGAAAGACCAGCCAAGGAACCAAACGTGGCGACTGCGAGAGAAGCGGTTGCGATAGCGATAACGACGGGATAATGGGATGAGCTCAAACGAGCGTTGCTCAACGGCGTCGCTGTTCTCTTCGTCGGGCCCACCACACAGCCACTCCGCCGTCCAGACCCATTACAGACTCTCGGAGCGGGAGCATTTTCACGCCTTGTAATGAGTCCTAAGTTACTTACAGTGGGAGTATTTTTCTCATATTTATTTTTCATTTTCTCCGAGGGACCGAAAATGTGAGCAGCCGCCCGAATCCATGCCTCCCTGCTCGAAACCGTCTGGGCACGACGCATTGCTCAGCACTCATCTCAACTCTCCTCCCCCTAACCCCCTTTCCTTAACAACAACCTCATCAACATGGCATTCGGAGATCGCGGCGGACGTGGCGGCGGCGGTGGACGCGGCGGTGGCCGTGGCGGCTTCGGCGGCGGTGGTCGTGGCGGTGGTCGCGGCGGAGCAGCTGGCGGCCGTGGTGGCGGCTTTGGTGCGCGCGGCGGTGCCGGTGGCCGTGGTGGTGGTGGGTGCTCGTGTACAGGATGTTGCTGATAGCCTTCAGGCCGTGGTGCTCCCCGTGGTGGACCCGGTGGCCGTGGTGGTGGTGGCCGTGGCGGTGGCCGTGGTGGCAAGCCCGGACTCGGCAAGAAGGGCCCCGGCGCCGTTACCATCGAGTCGCACAAGCACGAGGGCGTCTACATCGCCAAGGGCAAGGAGCACCTCCTTGTCACCCGCAACCTCACCCCCGGCGAGTCCGTCTACGGCGAGAAGCGTATCTCGGTCGCTGGCACCAACGCCGAGGGCGAGGAGGAGAAGGTCGAGTACAGGGTGTGGAACCCCTTCAGGTCCAAGCTTGCTGCTGGTATCCTTGGTGGTCTTGACCAGATCCACGTGAGTTGCCCGAGAACCTGCATGGCAGGTTTTGCCAGCTGGTTGCAGGTGGTCCTTTCGTCTGTCGGCCAGCATGTTGTGGAGTCATCCGCTGACCAAACAGATCAAGCCCGGAGCCAAGGTCCTCTACCTCGGTGCCGCCTCCGGCTCTACTGTCTCCCACGTTGCCGACATCGTCGGCCCCGAGGGTGTTGTCTACGCCGTCGAGTTCTCTCACCGCCCTGGCCGTGACCTGATTGGCATGGCCAAGAAGAGGACGAACGTTATCCGTGAGTAGGCTTATGAGGCACGAGCGAGAGGCGGGATGCTTGGCATGGGTCAGACCCGTCAAGACTCAACTGAGGGTTTGCACCTGTCATCTGCCTCTACCGAGCTAGGCTGCACCAGTCATCTGCTTTTACCGGGCGAGGCTGCACCTCCGCCATGCTCCCCGCCCTTTGACTCTCGCTGCCTCTAGTGCTCAGTGCTGGACCCCGCTAACCCCAGCCATCGTTGACGACGCTCGCCACCCCCAAAAGTACCGCATGCTGCTGCAGATGGTCGACGTTATCTTCGCCGACGTCGCACAGCCAGACCAGGCCCGTATCATTGCCCTCAACGCACACCACTTCCTCAAGACTGGCGGTGCCATCGTCATCTCCATCAAGGCCAACTGTATCGACTCGACTGCGCCGGCCGCACAGGTCTTTGCGTCCGAGGTCAACAACATGCGCAAGGAGGGCATCAAGCCCAAGGAGCAGCTCACGCTCGAGCCATACGAGCGTGACCACGCTATCGTGGTTGGTGTTTATAACCGTCACCAGTAGGGATTGTATTATGTATGACTGCCGCGGGAGAGCGAGAGAGAGCGAGCGCTAGAGCGTAGCGATCGTGAGAGTGGAGATCGCATCAAAAGCATCAGGCGCGTCAGGCAATCGAGCACGACGGAGAATGAGCAACTTTGAGCATTGCGGAGATAGAGAGAGATCTGCCTGGACGCCCTGGACGCCTTTGGATTCCAGCTGATATCCGACAGCGATATCCACATTTACATCTCAGCGTATGGCGGTTCAGGCGACACCACCAACTCCCTTCGAGCCGTTCTCTATAGACTTCGTCGTGTAGTCCAACACATTTCACTCATGGATCCCAAGTCCCTCGAGCTCCATCACCTCACGCAGCTACTGTCCGCTTGCCCCTTGGGCTCCTTTTCCTTTCATGGCTACCTCCTCACGCCTCTTGCTCACTTTACCTCCCTGCCGTCAGCTCCATCTACGCACGCCGCGTACTCACTTGTCGAACATCCCCCTGCTCTGCATCATATCATACATCGTCTTGAGCTGCGCCTTGGCAACAGCCAGCTCCTGCCGGAGCAGCGCGATCGTCGAGTCCCGCTCCGCCACAGTCTTGGTCAGACTCTCGAGCTCCTCCTTCCGCCTCAGGCGGTGCTTCTGCGCAGACCGGCGGTTGATCGAGCGCCTGTGCTCCAGCCGCTGGAGGCGCCTGCTCTCGTCGTCTGGCTCCTCTGTCTCCTCTGTCCGTCGCCGCCGCCGAGACCCCTGCCCCAGCCCCTCGGCGTCGGGCGAGATCGTGCTCTGCCCATGCCCGTTACCGTTCATCCACGTGCTGAGGCTTAACGCGCCCATCTCGACCAGCGGGGCCGGGGAGGGATGTGTGGCCGGTCCGGCACCCTGCGCTGGCCACTCTGCATCCGTGTCCATGTCGGTTGTGATGTAGTCTGACACGTCGGTGCTCGAGTAGCCCGAGTGCCTCGAGTGCACAGAGTGGTTGCTCAGCGCGGAGGAAGGGCGGTACGGCTCCACATTGGAGGGGGCATCAGAGTTGAGCGTCTGCTCGACCTGGGCAAAGAAGTTTGTCGAGTCGTTCGAGAAGACGTTGAAGTCGAGCCCTGGGGAGATGGTCGGGGAGATGGTCGGCTGCGGGTTGGGGTTGTAGTCGTTGAGCTGGAGTCAGCGAGAGCTCTACGGGGGGTGCTAGGGGGCTTGGCGATGGACACATTGTCGAGAGCAGTGCTGCTCTACTCACATATTTGCTCAGCTCATCTGCGTCGCCGAGTCCATTGTCGCTCTGCAGCACGCCAGCACGGCCAGCAATCAGGCTCTCAAAGTCGCGTCCGACAGAGTCTGCAGGCCCGAGCTCTCGCGAAGAGGAGGCCACAGACGGGGTGAACTGTTGCGGCTCGTCCTCGCGCTTGTCGGGGCGGATGGTCGCAGAGGACGAGTTGAAGCTGGGTGTGAGCGGGTGCTAGGGAGGACTGAGCAACTCCGGCGAACAACTTACGAGTCTGCAGGTCCGAGGAGAGGCGCCATTGTGGACAAAAGAACAACGCAAACGTGGTGATGCTGGTGATGAAGTCACGTCCTTGCTCGTCGAATTTGGTGGTCGCTGGTGGCGAAGGTGAGCGGACGGATGACGGTATGACAATCACAACCGACGCAGGCACGCGCGTGAGCTTAAAGCTAGGCTGTGGGGCAGCGGTAGTCGGCGCGGGTTTATGATATGCAGTAGATGTGCACGAAGAGGTGACAGAGAGAGCGTTTGAAGAAGAAAGTGCGTTCTTCCCGAGTGAGGTTGATGGATGTGCGGCGCTCGGAGGGATGTTGCTGGTGAGAGGGACATGCAGGGCAGGCACACATTCCGCTAGCCGACATCCCGCACCACTCGGTCTTGGTGGTTGACTGGACTTCAAACGTTGTCAACAACAACACCGACAGCACCAACGGCGACATGGATAGCAACAGCGGCGGCACGCACCATCCCCATGATATACATATGTAGTCCTTCGCTGCTCCGCAGCCATGCAGTATGATACACTCGAGCGCTACGACATCCCGCATAGCTCCCCATGCTCCGCGATCACCGCCCGGATCTGGTCGGTAATCAGCTTTGCGTCCACGTCGATATCTTCGCGGTTGGGCCCATACGGGTCCTCTTTGCCCGTCTCGTCCTTGCACCCGCGGTCGGCGCACTTGTCGGGCGTGCATATTCCCTCCTCGTTGACAGTGTAGTGCTGCACGCCTGCGGCTATCGCTAGCGGGCTGAAGTCGTTCTGCCGTCAGTTTGGTGACTATAACGGCACGTACGATGGAGCACGCCCTCGGTTGCATTTCAAACACGCCCTTGCACGGCCCGGGCGTCATCC
Organism: Cutaneotrichosporon curvatum; assembly: GCA_001600275.1. Taxonomy (NCBI): domain Eukaryota; kingdom Fungi; phylum Basidiomycota; class Tremellomycetes; order Trichosporonales; family Trichosporonaceae; genus Cutaneotrichosporon; species Cutaneotrichosporon curvatum. Next base: position 83,989 of record BCJH01000002.1, on the reverse strand, counting down.
ACAGCGCGTGCGTAAGCCCGTTCCCGTGCACGCCGACGAGGAAGTCGGTTTCCGCAATCATCTTGACCTGCTCGCGAAACCCAGTCGTGTTCGTGAACGCTACAACCGACAAGTCCACCAGCCGCTCATCCGCCAGCACTTGCAACGCGGCAATGAGCTCGTTGTGCGCATCATCTCGCATGCGGCGCTTGGTGTCCTGCCGCTCCAGGTAGGTCACCTGCGGACGAGGTCGCCGCCGTTGCAGCTTGGTGCCGGACAGCGCCCGCGCGCGCAGGTTGAGCAGATAGTTGCTGTCCACTGGGAGGCGGAGAACATCGCCCCATGGCTTCCATGCTGCACTCGGCCCACGGTGGCCGGACCAGCGGCCGGCCAGGGCGATCAGCTTGATTCGGTAGAGCTTGCCCGTGTCGACACGGTCATCCCAAATGACCTTGTCCTCTATCGCTGCGCCAGGGCTGATGTCAGCTCAATCCAACTCAATCATCAACTACGTACAAGAGGCGCTCCATGAACCACTTGTTCGCACCAGCGTGGTCCTCCCATTCGTACGAGTAGTCGAGATGCGGCGGCGTGTTCTCGAGGTTGAACACGTGCCGGAAGCCGATGGTCTTAAAGTCCGGCAACGCGACCCCAGTGGTGAACGTAAAGTGCGACCAGATGCGCCACGCGCCGAGAAACGTCTCGCCTATCCAGTGATAGTAGTGCGACACGACTGTCATCAGTACCGTCATCTGTGCTGTACCCACAGTCGTCATCGTGGTTGAGAAGCATGGGGGATGGCAGGTCCTCCGCCGAGGCTGCGAGGTCCAGCGCGTCCGCCACCGATATGGACGCGCCGAGCTGCCGATCCTCCCTCACAAACGCGTTGATCGGCGGTCCGCGCACTGCAAGCACCTTGACTGCCTTGTTCGCCGTCGGCATCCCATTGCGCTGCAGATTTGTGCGAATTGCGATCAAATCGGCCTCGGGAACGGCCCACGGCTTGTCTGTGAGGATGAAGAACGTATCATTCTGCCAGTACCTGAAGTCAGTTGATCCGCTCTTCTCGCATCGCAACATCACGCTCATGATCAGGCCAGGCGCACCAGTCACCACACAGCACGCGGCTCACGTCCGCGGCCGCATCGCGTGCATCGCTTGCTGCCTTCGGCGATGACGATGAGCGTCACTAAACTAGACCGAAGCGGGGCAGCCGCATTCTCATCTATTCCTAACGCGCCGCCCGATGACGAACACGCGCAGTCCGGCAAACTCACAAGTTCTCAATGACGGTGAAGCCTGGAGCATGCGCGAGCACGGTTGTCAAATGCGCCTGCTGCGTGTATCCGCCAGGACCGCGCCGGACAGATAGAGGGGCGTACGACGCGTCGCCGCTGAAATTTCGGCGGCTGTTGACAATCAGCAGAAGCACTGCTGCCACTGCAAGCGCCACGAGCAGTCCCAGCCGGTGCGATAGCCGCCGCGGAGAGAGCATCACACAGAGCGTGGATGGGAGGATGTGGGATACTGAACAACAATTATTTGCATGAGATAACGCGCCGGCATCGTTGTTGTTGACATTGAGTTTGGCGTGCCAGGTGGCTTGGGCTGCTTCCGACTGAATTGCTCCCCTACAGCGTGGACGAAATCTGCCGTCTTGTGGTATTTGTGGACTGCATGGCTGTTAACCGCCAACTAGGCATTGGCTAGCATGTCGATCTCCATACTTGCAGTGGCGTCGTCTTCTCCATTGCGAGTATCGCTCAGATTTTGTTGTGGTTGAACATGCGCCTGGCTAATGGTTGCCGAATGCCTGGCCAATACCGATGTTCTACTGAAAGCCATTCGAACATCTGGCCGAGGTCGCTCATGTAGACAGACTCCTTTAACACCACATCCCATCGCCAGTTTGACCAGCCTCCTCGACACTAACCCCCTATGCGGCCGCCGCTCGCTACAGTCGCGCAACAGCGGCCGCCGCCATGCTCACCGACGCTCTGGCCACAGTTGGCGCGATTGATGAGTCGCCAGACTGTCACCCACTGGTCACCTCGGCGAGCGCTCAGGCTCGTACATGACCGCCATGACCGCCACGGGACAAGAAACCCGTGCGAAAATGCAGCCTTCCGAAGCAGAAGGCCGGGCCTTTCGGCTGCACCGCTACTAACCGTACTAGCAGCAGAATTCGCCGCTCCAGTCACGTATGACGCCTACTGACGCCAAGCCACATCACACCCCCACCACCCCCAGCTGCCGTCGATCGCCGAGCCCACTTACAGAGCGTCATACCTCGGCGCGTTGTGTTGTTACGCTCAAGATCGCCGACATTGCAATCTCGCGAGCAGCGATCTGCGAGCAGAGCGCGGGACGTCATGATGCAGTGACGCGAGCGACATGCCCCAGCGTGCACATGCCCAAGCTAAACTGGGCGTGGATGATGGTGACCGACTTTAGACTCAGCGCTAAGTCATCCTCTTTTTTGTTCGTCGCCTATCGGGTGCTCTTTTGTTCGTGGCTTGTTCTTCCTGCGAGGAAATATGCAACTGGAGGCGGGCATACGGCTGATACGGGACGGGAATGGGGTTAGTACGACCAAGTTTGCGGCGTGCGGCCCGCGGTGCGTGCGGTGGTGCGGCGTCCACTACCACCACCTCGGCCTCAGCCACCATTTACACGTGCTAATGGCCGAGGGCGTTGGGGCAAGTCCCACATCCGCCGGGCCATCACCATTGCTACGGTCTTAGGTCGCAGTAGCTACGCTTCTGCGTCGCAGTTCCTCCAGTCACATGGAAAGCCTGAGGCGATGATGCGAGCTAGAACCAGCGTGCGGGAGATGACTGATCGCTCGCGTAGTCTGCTTTCCAGTCTTCTATTGTTCTGTTCTATGTCAGGCCAGCATGCCGAGCTGCGTCCCATATCGAAGGGCCGGTTGGGTGTATTCGAGGCAACTGGTCCCACACTTCAATCGGCCAGCTCTGTTACCTGCTGCTGCCTCGGCGTAACTTTTGGGCAGGCTCGGGCATGGACTGCCGTTCCGACCGCGCGATGGCTACATTCGTACATTCACGGGTCGGATACACGTGTTCAGGCGGCGACGTCAGTCAGGTAACCTTGCGGGGCAGGCTGGCTGACTGAGCCACACTGATAGGCGATTTTTGGCGGCTGCCCGAACTGCCCGAAGTAATCCAGCGTTTATCCTAGTCAACGCCGCGCGGGGTCTCTGACCGCCCGCCTGACCCCAGGTTGAACTGGCCCAGCAATGTCCCTACGGCGTTCCCGAGTTGCTCCCCCGTCGCGCCCGTCGCTAAGCCGGGCTGCGCTCCATGCCGCTGCGGCCCCTGATATCATTTTTGAAAGCCTGCCAACGTCGGCGTGTGCCTGAACCCCCGGCAAAGCAGTTATCTAGTTTTCGACGATCAAGAGGTGACAAACAATCCCCCCCTCTTGTTGTGACAACTGCAACATGAGCAGCAACTCTGACGGAAGCTCCAGCGACACAAGGAATCCACAGATGCCGGCTGCTGACGACTTCGACTCGGCCTCCGCCACGGTCTACAACACGGCGGCGCCATCACGCACCTCCCTTCCTCTCCCGAAAACATTATCAGCGTCAGACGACTCTGGCAAGGGCGGGTGGTCATTCGCCACAGAGCTACAGGTACGTACATATTTTTCCTCCATTTTTTGAATCACTTGCTCATTCATATCAGACATATCAGGATGCTCTTGCTGCCCGCGATCTGCCACCGACGCGCGCGTTGTCTATCGCGTGGGACCACCTGTCGATCCGCGGCGTTGGTGGGGCTGATGACGTCGTGTTTGCTCCCGACCTCGGAGGCATTGTGGCACCATGGACGACCATAAAGCAAAAGAAGAAGGTTGAGAAGTACTCGGAAGAGCTTCGTGCCAAGAACCCCGACGCTGCTGGCGGCAGCGCTATGCACTACACCCCAGGCTCAAAGAAGCCCAAGAAGGGCGAGCCCGGCCTCCGTAAGGGCGAGAGGTATCTGCTCAAGGACTTCTCGGGTCTCCTCCGCCCTGGCGAGATGATGCTTGTCGTCGGTCGCCCCGGGTCTGGATGCACTACCTTCCTCAAGGCGCTCGCTGGTCTCACCGCCTCCTACGCTGGCGAAGAGGGTGCAGTGTACTATGGCGCGCTCAAGGCCGGGTCAAAGGCTATGCGTCCGCTCAAGGCGGACGTCTCCTTCAACTCTGAAGAGGACCTGCATGACCCAAACCTTCTCGTCGGCCGCACAATGGACTTTGCGCTTCGCATGGAAACGCCTGCAGACGCAGCGCGCGCCCTGGGCGAGAACGGCAAGCCCATCCCTTCCAAGGAGTACCAGGAGAAGACCAAGCTGGATCTCCTCCGTGCCTTTGGCATCGAGCACACCATCAACACCAAGGTCGGTGACCAGTACGTTCGTGGTGTGTCCGGTGGCGAGCGCAAGCGTGTCTCCCTCGCCGAGGTCCTCACCACCAATGCGCAGATTCAGTGCTGGGACAACGCCACCCGTGGTCTGGATGCCAGCACTGCGCTCGGCTTCGCCAAGATCTGCCGCACCCTTTGCGACGTCTCGAACCGCATCAATGTTGTGTCTCTGTACCAGGCCGGTAACGGAATCTACGAGCAGTTCGACAAGGTGACCGTCATTGCTGAGGGACGCCTACTCTTCTACGGGCCCCGCGATGAGGCGCGCCCCTACTTCGAGGCTCTTGGCTTTGTGCACATGGACGGCGCCAACACGGCCGACTACCTCACCGCTGTGACCGCTACGAACGAGCGCCAGATCGCGCCCGGCTTCGACGCCGCTGCCGTGCCCACCACTCCTGCCCAGTTCGCCGAGATCTACCAGAACAGCGACGTTGCGCGGCGTATGCGTGCCGAGGTTGACGAATACCTGAACAACACTGCCGAGCGCGAGAGCGAGACTGAGCAGGCACGACACTGGGCTCACCTTGTCAAGGCCAAGCTCGCTGTCAAAGCCCTCCCGCAAAAGGTTTCGTTCCTTACCCAGATCCGCGCGGCCGCCATCAAGGACGCCCAACAGCGCTGGGGAGATCAATGGTCGCTGTGGGCCCGCCAAGGAACGACACTCATCCAAGCACTCATCAACGGCTCCGTCTTCTACAGCATCCCCGACACGACCTCGGGTCTATTCCTCCGCGGTGGTGTCATGTTTATGATGGTCCTGTTTCCCGTTATTCTGTCTTTTGCCGACGTGCAATCTGCATTTGTCGGCCGCTCTGTCACTGCCAAACACAAGGCTTACTCGATGTACCGTGCCGGCGCTGTTCTCATTGCGCAAACACTTGTCGACATCCCCATTTTCCTCGTCCAGATCATGATTTACGTCATCGTCACATACTGGATGGCTGGGTTGCGCAACCAAGGAGGAAAGTTCATGCTCGTCTTCTTGCATTCATGGCTCGTCTCGTTGTCAATGACCACGCTCTTCCGCTCCATTGGTTACGCCTTCAACGCTTATAACGACGCTTCCAAGGTATCCGGTTCGATCTTCACCCTCTACGTCCTCTATGGCGGCTTCGTGATCTACCAGCCGTCCATGCACCCATGGTTCTCCTGGATCCGTTGGTTGAACCCCGTGTACTACGCGCTCGAAGTCCTCCTCTCTGGTGAGCTGGAGGGTCTCACGCTGCAGTGCGCTCCGCCTCAACTCGCGCCCTATGGACCAGGTTACGAGGGCCAGCCGGCCGGCTGCGCTGTCATCGGCAGCACACCTGGCTCGACCATGGTCAGTGGCACCGAGTGGGTCCACGAGGCGCTCCGCTTCTTCGGCAGCCACCGCTGGCGCAACTTTGGCATCATCATTGCTCTCTGGATCGGCTTTATCACTATGGGCGTGGTCTTCCTCGAGCGCTTGCCCGCGGCTGGCTCGACCCAGGGTGTGACTCTGTACAAGCGTGGCGGTGGCGGTGCCTTCGTCGCTGCTGCTGCCCAGAACGGAACCGAGCCCCGCGACGAGGAGGAAGGCGGCGAGATGACCCAGGTCACCGAGAAGCCCCGCGGCGCAGAGGACACTGCGTCTGGTGAAATCAAGGCCAATGCTGGCAATGGCACCACTTTCACTTGGAAGGATCTGAGCTACGTCGTACGGGCCGAGAAGAAGGACAAGCAGCTGCTCAACAAGGTTTCTGGTTACTGCAAGGCTGGCACGATCACTGCACTCATGGGCTCATCCGGCGCAGGCAAGACCACTCTCATGGACGTCCTCGCTGCCCGCAAGGCGGAGGGCACCATCACTGGCGAGGTGCTGCTTAACGGCCACAAGCTTCCCGTCTCGTTCCAGCGTACGACCGGTTACTGCGAGCAGCTGGACGTCCACCTCCCACAGTCTACTGTGCGCGAGGCCCTCGAGTTCTCTGCGCTCCTCCGCCAGCCGCGTCACCTCAGCGACAAGGAGAAGCTCGCATACGTGGATACCATCGTCGACCTCCTTGAGCTCCACGACATCGAGGACGCTATTATCGGTACTCCCGGCGCCGGTCTTGGTGTCGAGCAGCGCAAGCGTCTTACCATCGGTGTCGAACTCGTCTCCAAGCCCTCTCTCCTCTTCCTTGACGAGCCGACCTCGGGTCTTGACGGACAGAGCTCGTTCGTTATCGTCTCATTCCTCCGCAAGCTCGCCGCTACCGGCCAGTCTATCCTCTGCACCATCCACCAGCCGTCTGCGGCACTGTTTGCCGGCTTTGACCAGCTGCTGCTTCTCAAGGCAGGCGGCAACACCGTCTACTTTGGCAGCATCGCTGAGCTCCCCACCTACTTCAAGAAGCAGGGTGTCGAGTGGCCTGAGGACATCAACCCTGCCGAGCACATGATCGACATCGTCTCCGGTGACAAGAGCAGCGGGCGCGACTGGGCCGAGGTCTGGCTTGCCTCCGAGGAGCGTGAGCAGATGCTCGTCGACCTCGAGGAAGTCAAGAGGGAGAGCAAGGAAACCAGCTGCGCGCACGAAGGCGATGAGTTCGAGTACGCTGCCACGACCATGACCCAGCTCCGTGTCGTCGGCAAGCGCTGCGCCGTCCAGCTTTACCGCGACGTCGAGTACGTCATGAACAAGTTCATGCTGCATATCATGACTGGTCTCATTGTCGGATTCTCGTACTGGAAGATCGGCCACTCCTACGCAGACCTGCAGAACCGCCTCTTCTCCATCTTCCAGTTCGTCTTCGTCGCCCCAGGTGTCATCGTGCAGACGCAGCCCAAGTTCATTGCCAACCGTGACATCTTCGAGACTCGCGAGAAGAAGGCCAAGCTCTACTCCTGGCAGGTGTTCTGCTTCGGCGAGATCTTTGCCGAGCTGCCATACCTTGTCATCTGCGCTCTTCTGTTCTGGGCAACTTGGTACCCTACCTCGGGCATGTCGCTGGCACCTGGCGCCGCCGGCCCCGTTTTCCTCCAGATGGTCTTCTACGAGCTCCTCTACACCGGCATGGGCCAGTTCATCGCTGCATACGCACCGAACGCCGTCTTCGCCGCCATGGTCCTGCCTCTCTTCATCTCCGTGCTCGTCACCTTCTCCGGCATCATGATTCCCTACATGGCTATCACCCCCTTCTGGCGCTACTGGATTTACTACCTCAACCCGTTCACATACCTCATGCAGGGACTCTCGGTCTTCCCTATGTGGCACGAGAAGGTGGAGTGCAAGCCCTCCGAGTACGGCTACTTCGACCCACCCGCCGGCCAGACCTGCGGCGCGTACCTCGAGAACTTTATGCAGTACGCCACCGGATACGTCAACAACCCCGAGGCGACGAGCGCCTGCGAGTACTGTGGCTACGCGTCCGGCCGCGAGTACCTCGGAAGCTTGAACATCACCAAGTACATCGACGGCTGGAAGGGTATCCTCATCACTCTCCTGTTCTGTATCTCTAGCTACGCGCTCGTCTTCCTCCTCCTCAAGCTGAGGAGCAAGAAGACCAAGACCGCATCATAGATGGCGTTAGAAACTAAAGCATAGGACAAGAACACCGGCTGTATCATACAATATAGATTTCAGCAGCGCATCGGTCATGCATTGCATAAATGGTTCCCAGCAAAACGAGGGCTACTTGTCACTGACTGAAGCGTGATGAGCTGCAGTGACCTGCGCCGTTCAAGATCGCCACGTTCGTGATTACAAGCAGAGCTTGTACTCACCCATGCTGCCGGGCGCGATTGCGGCTGAGAGGAGTCGATCACAGATAGTGGCTGCGAAGTGTCGATCACATGACTGGCCCCGGACACGCCAAGACGCCCTATCTGTTGTGGAACAGTTCAACTCGCCAGACATCTGCAGCGGTCAGTGACATTCAAGCCACCATCCGCCTCTCTGCACCCCGCCTTCGTCGTTCGTATCGTGCACGCCCATCAGACCTACTTGCATTCACAGACCCGTGGACCCGACCAGTCATGTATGAACCAGCCTGAAACGCTCTCGACGATCGGAAAGCTTATCGATTAGATGAATGCCCACTCGCGACCCGAGCAGTCACACACATCAGTCGCGTCGACTGCTCCTGAGCGACCGGCGGGGTACTCCTCCTCCCATCATGCAAGATATATAAACATTAACATGACACTCATCTGATGGCATGCATATCGCTGTTCGCTATGATCAGCCCACTGGTACAATGTGTGGCAGCGATGCGGCGCATCCGCCACCATCGTGATCCGCGCTATGTTCCGCCACACTCGCCGACAGCCCCTCCGCGTCTGTAGAGGTGGCGCCTTCCTACACCATCATCTACCACCTCGTCATCCACCCGAGTCGTCGTACATATCTACTCGTCAACATCAGCAACCCCACCTGAGACTTGGCAGCTCTGTGGCGGCGTCGCTTGGCAATCAATCGCCCTGGAGACCCAGCCTCGCCCCCCTCCCTGCCGGTCAAACCCATCCACCCCACCCGCGCTGCAGTCACTCACCTACTGAACGTGCATGATGTCGCTAGAGTTGAATGGACAAGGAGATGGCTGATGGTAGCGTCGGGCAGAGTCTGTCCATTCAACTTCAGCGCTGTCAGAGCCAGTCAGAGAGATATGTCAGAGAGTCAGAGTCAGATGCAGAAGTCAGAAATGAGAGGAGGCACGCGCAACTTGTTCGACTTCATGAATTCATCTCGGATAACTCGACCAAAGACCCAACTAGTCCGACTTCTGATACTGCTGCTGCTCCTATGCACAAATGCGGGGTGCTTTAAACAGGCATTTACTTGAACAAGTCGAGGACGACACGGCCGGGGAGCTGGCCCTTGACCATGCGGGTGTAGACCGAGTCGAGCGAGTCGAAGGGCTCAACGACGATGGGGCACTTGACGTGGCCGTCGGCGACGATGCGGAGAGCCTCGATGGCGTCCTGGCGGTTGCCGACGTACGACGAGGTGAGGGTCTTGTTGTGGAGGACGGTGAAGAAGACGTCGGCCTTGACGTAGGCACCGGCGGGGGGGAGGCCGACAGCGACAACGGTACCGCGGGGGCGGATGTACTCCATAGCAATGAGGTAGGCCTCGGGCTGGGGCGAGGCAATGATGGCGGCGTGGGGGCCGAGACCGTCGGGGGTGGCGGCCTTGACAGCGGCGACAATGTCCTTGGTCTCCTTGAAGTCGACCCAGGCGGCGGCACCGAGCTTCTCAGTGAGGGCCTTCTTGGTGGCACCGGAGTCGATGGCAATGGTGGAGATACCCATGTACTTGGCGTACTGGACGGCGAGGGAGCCGAGACCACCACCGGCACCGGGGACGGCGACCCACTGGCCAGCGCGGGCCTTGGAGTTCTTGAGCGCCTTGTAGACGGTCACACCGGCGCAGAGGATAGGAGCAGCCTCCTCAAGGGGGAGGTTGTCGGGGATGGGGGTGAGCTGCGAGGTGTACGCAGGGCAGTACTGCATGAAGGTGCCCTCGGCGTTGATGCCGGAGCACTTGGCCTCACCACAGAGGGGCTCGTCGCCGGCAATGCAGAACTCGCACTGGTTGCAAGAGTGGGCGATCCACTTGACACCGACCTTGTCTCCGACCTTGAACTTGGAGATGGGGTCGTTGATGGCAACGACAACTCCGGCACCCTCGTGGCCGGCAATGCAGGGGCGCTCAGCCTTGACGGGCCACTCGTCCTTGATAACGTGGAGGTCAGTCTGGTTGTCAGCGCGGGCTTCTGCGGGGAAGAGGGCGAGTTGGCAGGCAAGCTGCCACTAGCGCTCGGATCGACTTACGTGGCAGACACCGGAGTAGAGGATCTTGACAAGGGCACGTCCGGGCTCAAGCTGGTCGGCCTGGACGACGGGGATGTCCTTGATCTTGAAGCCAGAGGCGTCGTCGGAGACGGCAGCGCGCTGCGTCTTGGGGATGGACTCGTTTCCGGTAGCAACCATTGTTGTTATTGTTGGGGTGTGGTTTTGGGTGGTAGTTGTAGTGGTGGAGAGATGAGAGAGCGAGTTGCTGTTGATGGGGGATAGAGGTGCCCCCCGGGGGGGTTCTTATACGTCTCGAGGACGTGTCTGTGCAAGGCGCTGTCAGTCATTGTCGAGTGTGGGAAGCCAGCAAGCCTCGCGGAGCCGTCAAGTCAGCCACAGAGGCTCAGAGTCAGTTGGGCTCACGAAACTCTATCCATCGCCTCGGTCTCTTGCGATTACCCTGCGGGAATGCGGCTGGCTCGTGATCATCCCGGGGCGAATCGACCCGATGCTCACGCGCTCGCTGCCGCGGGTACACATGAGCCGGCAGCCGACATTGTTCTCCCCAAGCATGGTGCGAGGTGAGAGCGCGCAGCTGGACGGAACTGCCGAAGGCGAGGGAGGGGAGGGGAGGGGAGGCGGCAACCCACGGCCAATCGCCTTGGCGTTCGGCATGTTGTCCAGGTCTGCCGCCTCATCACACGTCCGCCTCGGAACAGCGTTGCTGCGAGTTGCCCTGTCCAGTCCATCGAATCGCTCCCCTCAGCTGAGCTGAGCTTCGCAATTCTCTCACGCCGAGCTGTGCTGCTGCTGCTCCCTCCCTCCCGCCCGCTTTCACTTCTGCTGCTGTGCATGTACGTATACATTCTGTCTGCCCTGCTGCTCATGCACGCCTGCCCGACCCCACCACACCCTCCTTTGCTGATGCCCAAGAGAGGCGCATTCACACTTCTGCCGCCGCCGTAATCTCGGAACCCTTGTTGCCCTGACTGATATCGAATGTGAGCCTGCATGGTGCCCGACATGCACCGAGCCAAAGCATCGAGAATACTCAAACGGTACCTGTTGAGCTTGCTGAGCGGGCCGGACTCGTGATACCCGGTGCATGAAGCCTGCCGAGACGAAGCAAGAGATGAGTATGTACCTCGGGGACGACGTAGCGGTCCGCGAGAGCTGTGCCTCCTGCACCTGATGGCGCACCCGAGAGCCAGTAGCCATCGAACAACATGACAAGCCTCATTGAACGCCAGCCTGGGCCCCCGACTTTTACCTGGAGGACAGCAACGCCCAGCCAGCCCGATTGGTATGGCCACGTCGTGTCCAACGTACGCATTGCTTGTGTTGCCCGCGGAATGGCAGTGCCATATCCAGAGTGTGGCAGTATGCTCACATTCCGATGGAACGTTCAACGCAGATCGGCAACGACAATCACTTTTTTGCGGGGCACTAGACTAACGCTGCTTCCGAGATTGCGCTTGGCCCTGCGATATCTCTCGACTATCAATCCGAACACCCAGGAGCGACGTGCTCCGCATGATCTGCCTAGCTAGTCCACCCATCCCGTATGCATGGCATATCCTCCCTCCCTCCCGCCCGCTGCTGGCCCCCCTCGCTAGGCCATTGGCACACCCGATAGTGTCTCAGCCAATTTCGAAGAGGGGATGATTTCGAACGTCGGAGCTGAACATTACTAACCCCACGCCGACGCTCACTTGGTGCCTCGTGCCTTCGCGTTGATTAACGGCAGATTGGCAGCAGCAGCAGCAGTAGCAGCAGCGACAGGCAGCGTGGCACCAGCGGCCCCGGGCAAGGTTGGGGTCGGTTGGCCGCCACCTGATGCGATCGGATCGTCCGACATGGCAACAAAGTCGACGCTACGGTGGCAGCTGCCTCCGGCCAATGCTTAGCCGCCTCTGCCAGCCGCTATTTCGCGGGAAAAGTTGCCGTGCCCGGCCTCTTGATCATCCTGAAGGTGGGCATCGGCAGCATGCCGAGCTGCGCTACGCCGGGCCGGCCTGCGGAGAAGTCCAGCAGTACAGATACAGATTATCGAATGCCAAATCTCGTGTGGAGGTGGCGGCGGATTCATCTCGGAACAACAACGTAGCGTTTCACCAGGCCCCCGGTCAGCGTGATGAACGATCCAGATGCCACAGAAGGCTCTTCACGTGCCATGCGCTTCGAGGCCATGAGAACCATGGGGCACATAGTAGCATGTGAGCAAGAAGCGTGACCCAATCATTCATTTACTTGCGATCGAGCGCAAGAGCATGTGTGAGGTGCGTGTGAGAAGCGTGTGATGGTTATGCTGTACTCGGCATGTGTGGATCAACTATCGGGTGAGCGGATCCGCCCTCTCGGGACTGACTTGATCAACTATCTATTCGATCCGAGCGGAAAATCAACCGCGCTAGAGAGTCATCGTGGCAGACGCATACCGCGGACCGGGCCGAGTTCATCGCACTAGTCGATAGCCAGACGCATGGGCTCGTAATCTTGATGAGATTTCCGAACTTTGCAGCAATCAACTTTCAATCAGTGCAGACGACCTGTCCGTGCAACAGGAGTCATCAAACACCCCGCACTAGACGTCGATTCTCGTCAGCACGGAAGCTCGTCCACGTCCACAACGATGCAATGCATGCTCGATACCCCTTCTTGACTTGATCGATTAACCCCCCGACAACACCCTACGACCGGGACCACACCTTCTCGCCCGCGACCCACGTCTCGCACACCGCCTCCTGCGCCTCACGCAGGCGCTCGAGTCCGCCCCACGGGTCGATGGAGAGGACGCTGAAGTCTGCGCTCTTCCCGGGCTCGAGGGTGCCGATGGTCGACTCCGCGCGCATCGAATAAGCACTTCCAGCTGAGTAGTAGCGGATGGCGGTTTCCAACTGGTATCAGCGAGTTCCAAGAAATGCCGTCGTTATGTCATGACCGTGTACTCACGCTGACACACAACTTGGCCAATGCCTTTGTCCTCTCGTCTGTTGGCGGCTTGAGGGCAGTGTTCAGCGCGCTTAGCCTCGTCGTCGCAGTGTACAGGTTCGGGAAGGGGTGGTACGGCGCGGTGGGGGCGTCCGAGCCGAACGCAACGTGCGAGTTGGCGTCCTCAAACTCCTTCCACGGGAACATGCGGTCGCACCGGTGGTCGTGGTTCAGCTGCGCGCACCAGTTCACGACCTTGACTGGGTCGGCGTGGACGGGCTGCATCGACGCGACGACGCCGAGGCGCGTGAGGCGGGCGATAGAGTCCTTCGACACCAGCTCGAGATGCTCGATCCTGTGGCGGCGCGGCTTCTCGCCGTTGGTGTTGAGTGCCACCTCGAACGCATCGAGTGCCTGTGCGACAGCGGCGTCTCCAATAGCGTGCACTGCGACCTGGAGGTCGAGCTCGTCCGCCAGCGTGACGACCTTGTTGAGCTCGTCGCTGGGCCAGATGGGGCCGGGAGTCTCGCCGTTTGGGTACGGCTCAGACAGATAGGCAGTGCACGAGTCGACCACGCCGTCCGAGATGATCTTGATGCCGGCAACGGAGAGCCAGGGGGCGTGCGCGGACAGGCGCTCGCGGTGGGCGGCGGCCGTGCGCACCTGCTCAGCGCGGGACTCGTCGTTGCCCGAGGGGCGCATGAGCCAGTGGCACGCGATGCGCATGGGCATCTTCCCGTGCTTGGCGAGGTAGGCCTCGAGACCCTCGAGGTCCTCCTCCACCGTGGCGAGGTCGATAGCGCCGGTGACACCCGTGCGGAGGTATGCGTCGAACACGGCCTCGAGGGCGATGACGCGCTCCTCGATGCTCGTGTGCTTCACGATGAAGGGCCACACTTGGTCGATGACGACCGTCTCCTTGACCCAGCCGGTGAGCTCGCCGTCCTCGTCACGGACGTACTCCCCACCCTTGGGGTTGGGGGTGTCCTTCGTGACACCAATGGCAGCGAGGGCAGCAGAGTTGAGCCAGACGCTATGCAGGGAGGAGTCGTCAATGAACACGGGCTTGCCAGGGATCACGGCGTCGAGGTATTTCTTGTGGGGAGTTTCGCCAAGTGCATCATACTGGAACTGGCAGCCGAGGACGAGCTCGGCCTCGGGCTTGGCAGCGTCGGCGGCGAGAAGGGCGGCTTGGATCTGCGGGATGTTCATGCCCAGGCAGTAGGTCTTGGTCAGAGCACCGCCGAGGAGGCCGAGATGCGTGTGCGCATCAATCATGCCCGGGAGGACAACTTGGCCGTTGAGGTCGGTCGTTGTGGCAGAGTGCTGTTGGTGTCAGCAAGTGGCGGGCAAGTGGCATTGGCGAGCAGGCTCGGTACGAGTGGAGCGATGCGCGCGCATGGAACAGAGCTGCGATAGAAGTCCGTATGCCGCGACAGCAGCTTGCAGCAGCTCGCTGGCACTCTGCTCCCACACGATGTCTCATGCCACACCAACCACTGCTCACCTTCTCGCCGAGCGCGCGAGCCTCATCGGCACTGCCCACGAACAGAACCTTGTCCCCCTGCGTCACGAGCGCCTCCTGGAGAGTCCCGTCGCCTGCAGACGTGAAGACGCGCGCGTTCGTAAAGACCTTGGTAGCCATCGCTGATCGAGCTCGCAGTCGCAGTGAGTAAGAAGGGTAAGTGGGCAACGAGAGACAATATGTGGAACGAAGTCGCGCCGAGACCGAAATCTTGTAAATAAACGAGTCTGACATCGGCGAAATGTCGGCGAGGCAGATTGCACGGGCAACTCGGACATCCCGGGTCCGCGGCTCCCGGATGGTAAGTAAACGCCGCAATGCGATGATTATACCGGCGGATAAGATAGATGCGCATAGAGGATGTGGGGATATCCATCGTCGCTTCTGCGATTTGCGACTGCTCGCTAAGGAGGAGATAAGGCTGGCTTGTAGATTGTGTGAGCATGCCGAGAGGTCAGCAGTACGTATGGCCTCGGCGATCTGGATTATATCTGAAGACGTCAAAACGTCTGATGAGTGCGCGACACTCTCTTCGGCGGTGTTCAGCAGTGATACTCCGCACTGCAGGTGGCGCATGGCTGGCGCGCTGGCGCTGGGGGCGCAGAACAAAGCGCGCAACGCGATGGTCGAGCACTCTCTCTCTCTTTCTATAAGCGCGTGCGTTGCAAGTTCCAGCCGCGAGGGTAAGTCTATAACCGCGCTGGGACGCAATATGCAGAGCTTGGAGACTGCTGTATGTACTGAGCAGATTGTCGTGTGCGCATCGCGTGATAAGATCTGCATATGCATGCATACCTGGTTCCGTGCACTAGTGCACTCTGTACATTCCAAGAGCAGTCGCGTGGAGCCATGCATATGCGGAGCCAACATATCTTCGCTAACTGTTTGCTGACCACTTTGCCGAACTCTCATGCCTCCGCACCGGGTGATCAAACCTGCAAGCTCGCTCGTCTGTGTCATCGAAGACTCCAAGCAAGTCACCCGATCATGCGAGACACACACTCAGCGCCGCAGATCATATGTGTCACTTGTGTCGTCTCAATATGCCAAACTGAAGGCACCCGACAGGGCTTAGCAAGGGCGAGGGTTCTCGGCACCTGCTCGCAACCAGCAGTAGTGGACGGAGTAGATCTGATTTCGGAGAGTGGTCAGCACGTATCAGTATGAGGCTGATGGTGTGCTGCACGCTGCATAGATGGTTGCACCTCTATCCCATGTGAAGCATGTGTGAATTCCAGTTGAGGCAAGTGGAAAGACCTCTAGAAGAGGGTAGTCATTTATTTTCAGCTCCACCACGATGGGAGTGTCATCGAACACTAACCCATGCCATGCACATTCTGAAACGAGCGACGTATCGTTATCTTGATTGGGAAGGTGCAGAACTCACAAAGTCGATGCGGGAGAGATATAGCAGTTTGATCGAGCCTAGAGAACGCAGCAAGCTGTGCAACATGAAATCATGAACACATATGGGGTGCTCATCTCAGGCCACGTCAGGCCACCAGGACAACCTCAATGCACGTCGGCTTTGATGCTTCAAGTGATGTCGCAAAGCAGAACGCTTGAGGGTAGCAGGATGGTAGCCCCGCCATACGGAGAGGACAAGAAGTTGTACCGACCATAGTGTCTGCACCCCAGCCTGTCTAGCCAAAGTCGCGCGACAAAAACAGCCGAGCTCGCGATGGAGGAGCAAGGGATGGCGCTCGTTACATGTTCCACTTTAGCGCCACTGGACAGGGCGGCTTCGGAGGAGATGACAGCCAAATGAACTAGATAAGAAACTCGTACGCGGCATGCGCGGCAGTGACAACGCCACGCGGAACAGCTTGAGACCCATGCGTGCGAAGGAAGAAATGCAAGCAAGCGCGGGCAGTCACATCGAGCTACAACGCGACTTTGGGCTGCTTCATGACGTTCACTGCATCGCGGACAAGAGCATCCCCAAGAAATATGACTGAGAGGAGAGAGAGCATGTGTCTAGGTGTTATATGAGCCCAAGCGAGAACTGCAGGTAGTAACGACAGTCTCGGAGCTAGGGACAGAAGGGATGGGATCGGGAGACAAGGTTGAGCAATATGAATAATGGTGCAGTGGAGGAGAGGAGAAGGAGGAGGAGGAGGAGGAGGAGGAGCTCAGAGCAGGGGACCGTCTACATCAAGGGATCAGGGCGGCCCGACGACTGATATCAGCTGCAACCGAAAATGAAAAGCGGCGAATGCGGAGAGCGCTGCCGAGAGAACGCTCGGCGGATAGGGGCAAGTGCCAGCGAGAAGCAGCTGAACAAGCTCTCGATCGCTTGTCTCCAAAATGGGCTAAATCAGAGGCGACACAATATTAACCTAGACGTCACACTTATCGTCACTCACCCAAACCTTTCCTAATATCCTTAGTGCTGTTGTTGCTCTTGTCCTCCGAAGAGAGTGTGGTCAGCATGCCTCTGCTGTAATGCGGTGAAAGCATATGACCCCTCCCTGCCCTCCCTCCACCTCTGTGACTCACCGCTAATGTCCCTCCCTCTCTCCTGCGCTTGCACTGCTCAACTGCCTGCCATCCTATTGTGCAGCCCCACCACACCGTGACAGTAACTCTCTACACCCGTGACATGTGGAAACCCTTTCGCCCCATTCTGCCCATTCTTACACAAACCCCAGATACCTCACACCATCATCCTTAGTCTGCGGCGTAGCTGGCTTTTTTGGCTTATTATTTTGTCCTTGGGCGGCGCTTGGCCGCGCAAAACCCAAACATGCACCAGCCGTAAACCCCTTGCCGCACTCAATGAAACCACTTTCTCTGTCCTCCTCCTTCTGACGTTGAGGGGCTTGGCTCTAATGGTGTCTCTGCCAGCTGGCTCTAATGGTGTCTCTGCCAGCCTCCTTCTGCTCGCTCTCACTTTCAGTTTGCTCAATTCTCATTCTTGTCACTCACTCTCTCGACAGGTCACTCCTCTCTGCCTCAGTATATAACTTGATCACTCTTGTGTCGCGGCCGCGCTCTCCTCTCTCCTCCCGGAACCCATTCGCCCTGCCACAACACCCTCCTACTGCAGTGGCAGTGTCACAACAATGAGCTTCTCACACGTCTCGGACGGCCCCTCCTCCCAGCCGTACCCCAACAACCCCTTCGACTCGTTCCGCGACTCGGTCCCCGACCTCCCCGGCCAGTCAGCCTACGACTCGGAAGCACGAACGTCTCGGCGCCGCTACCGCTCCTCCCGCAACTTTGACAGCGACACTCGCCTCGCCCCCACTTTCGCGCAGAGCACAACCTGCCTCTCGACCCTGCCACCAGCCAAGGAACCGCGCGTGTCCGGTCGCTTTTCGCGCGACTCCGAGTCCACACGCAGCGGATCCAACGGGTCCCAGCACTCGCAGCACGGCCGCTCTGCCGTCTCCCTCGCGTCTACATCTCCGTCACCCAATCTCTCGCAAGGAAGCGACGAGGAGGGTGACCACCTCCCCCGCGCGAGCTATGCCGCACACATGCGTGTGGCACAGATGATCGCCCGCCAAAAAGCCGCACAGAGCACCGCGTCCCTCGCCCTCAGCACGGAGCAGGAGGAGCAGCCCGATCGCAACCATAGGTTGTTTGCGCGCAAGAACAACGGCTCTGGAGGCCGCGTGAGCCGATGGATTAGCAAGTTCCGTCTCTAAGCGTGCACGCTTCCGAACGTGCCGACAGCTGCGAACGGCCAGGACAATGACTGAGAGCGCCTCGCAAGTCGATCGCCACATCTGCACCAAAATGTCGAAACCACCTCGCCCTCACGAGAGGCTCGGCACACCACACCGCAGCGCGCCATCGCTGCTGGGTTCGCGACCGATACCCTTCCCACTACGATCCCAAGTGCCCGCTGCGCGGGTGCTTGTTAACTTATTCGATTATTCAATTACGACGGCGATGCCCCTCGCTGCGCCCCATCACGACGTTAACGACCACATCATGTCTCTCCGCTAGACAACCCCACGCCACCCAGACATAGCCGATGCACGGCATGTCATGTACCATAATCCATGATGTATACAATTGGGGCTGCCCAGTATAACTTGTTGCCTATCTATCTGCCTCACATGGCCGTAGTGCTGTCCACCTCGATGGTGGGGACGATGCTGGCAATAAACTTGAGGAACTGGTGTCAGGCGAGTGCGGAGATGATACTCACAATGACGAGATAGAAGTCCACCTGCAGGCCGCTGGGCTCGTCGTCAGGCCCAGGTGTTGTGGCCGCCTTGTCGCCGGGCTTGTCTCCACCCGTAACCTTGCGCATAACACCTCCGAGCCAACGCTTCTTCGCAGCGGGGCTGATGGCGCCTCCCTCTACCGCCTCGGCCTGCGATGCCTCCATGCGGTCGATGAACTTCTTCATCACAGATGCGTGCTTGCAGGGGTGCACGCTTGCCAGCTGCGTCCCGGAGTGGGGGAACGCCTCCATCGTCATCGTCTTGAACGCGTGCTCGCTCGGCACGTCTTGGAACACCTCCTTGGCTGTGAGGGGGTTCTTGTGCTCGTCGTATCCAAAGAGCCAGAAGCGGGGAGTCTGGTAGTGCTTGTCATACGAGATGTAGCAGTCGTACGTGCGCACTTTCATCACGTTGTCATTGTCGCTGGGCGTCAGATTTGAATGGAGGAGATGCTCACCTCGGCCGGACGGCAGCCTCATCCTCCTCCTCCAGGCCAGCAGCCTCGTCCATATCCGGGATGTCATCCATGTCTGGGATCTCGTCGTCGTCGCCGATGTGCAGGTTCTGCGCCTGCGCCTCGAGGGAGGGCGAGTCCGGGATGTCCGTGATCGTCTCGGCCTGCGTTGCTGCGCGTCAGTGTATCCCGATGCGGTCGCTCACGTCGTCCAAAGTGCGTGGCAACCCACTCGTCGCCATCTTCCGGCTTGGCCTCCTCCGCCTCGTCCATGAAGCTCAGCAACTTCTCAGCATCCTCATCATTGTCGGTATAGTCGAGGGCAGTGGCACGTCGCAGACATGGCACTGGACGTAAGCGATCCGTGCACATCTGAGCAAACCCAGAAGCACTCACCATTCCGGGTGATCAAGAACTGCTTGTCTGGAGGAAGAAAGTCGCGCGTGCGGTTGGGGTCTCCCTTGTCCCTGCTTGTCAGTGGCGCTGACGCCTACAACGCACCATTGCCACACGGGGAACTTGAACGTGAGGAAGTCTCCTGCGGCCACAAACTCCTCTGACAATCAGCACAGTAAGACTCTCACACCTCACCAGGCGTGATCCGTCCGTGCTCCTTGAACTTGCTCTCGCGCAAGACCTGGGACGTGTCAGCATGCCCAGCTGGGTGGCAACAAGTGAGCGCTGCGCACTCACCGGTGAGAGATAGTCGCGCACTGCCCAGTACTGGCTCTGTACGTCAGCAGCACAATCCTGAATCGCCTTTACCTGTAGTGCCAGTAACGACGAGTTCATGGCTGTATCTGGCGGCGAGGGCTGTGCTCGATGGTGACGAGGTGTCCGATGCTGGGCGGGAGTTGTTGTTGCTTCGACGCGTTGCCTCTCGGTGACGCCGGATTTCCGGGAGAAACGCATGCCGGTGTCGCGTGGGAGTCACATGGAGTCATGAGTCAGCGGAAGCAATAGCGTGGCGTCTAAGTCACATTACCTTGGCACCCTAATATGTCATCTCGGAGAATACTAACGCCGACATGTGGCATGCCGAGACGCGGCTGCTTTGTCTCTCGGTGTACCCAGGCAAGACTGTAAACATGACGACGGGCCTAGAGCAAGATCCCCCCCTTCCACCACCCCCCGGCTCTTCTCATCAACACCAACAACATCCTCAAGATACTCGACATCCAGTCTCTGCCATCGACATCGACAGCAGCTCAAGTACCGTAGGCTACGCACCGGCCACTGCGACCGACTCATCCACCGCCCCGTGCGATCGCCGACTCGCCCTACACCACCAGTGGCACAGGCACAGCAATCACAACAACAAACAACACAAACTTGTCAAGTCGGCAATTCTTTTCCCACCACTCACTTGTCAACAACCCACCACCATGGCCTCGCCACCACCAGCCAAGGTGGCGCAGTCGCCCACTGCTCGCTTAAGGCTGCACGACAACAGCGCAGCAGCAGCCCGTCACTCCATCATCAACTCGAGCGCCAAGGGCTGGTCGCCGCTCAACATCCACAAGCGAAGTGGAAGCGAGGCTACTACCCCTATCCGCGCGCAGCTCACAGGCGAGTCTGCAGCAGGCAACAACGGCTCCACCCGCCGCACGTCGTCCTCGTACCGCCACATGGCGACCAACAGTCTCGTCGCCAACTCTCCATTCAAGAACCTATCGACCCGCGAGGGACAGATGTCCAATGGCATCGAGTCCTCGTCCCCCACCGTCATTCACGAGAGACACACACCTTCACGCCTGATGGGACAAGCCGCTCCTCGCGCCTCTGGTAGCGCCAACACCCCCAAGGCGGCTATCGGCCTTGGTCTTGGTATTACCTCTCCGCCCAAGTCCCCAGGCTCAGCCGTGTGTGGCACCCGCAAGGTGTCGAGCGAGCGCAAGGTGCTCATGCCATCGACTGGGAACCTCAGGGCGAGTGCTGAGCGTCAGTCACTTGGTGGCAAGGAAGACGGCAGCCCTGGCACAGCCAAGAAGCGCCGTACTCCCCGCCAGAGCATGGCTTACCGGTCACTCGTCGAGAACGAGTATGTCACCCACTCACCATTCCTGTCAGAGCGGAAAGACGACGCCCCTTCGTCGCCCGAGGATGATGAGAATGACGAGCGGGTACTTGCTGCTGCCCCTGTCTCCCCCTCTCCCAGGCGAATTTCCAGCGGCAGCAACAGGCGCCGTGCCAGCCCTAGCACTGGTTTAGCTCAAGGTCGTCTGTCGGATTCTCCCACCACGTCGCCGCAAAAGGCGGTCCAGCCCTCGCCAGCCCACCAGCTGTCTACATTGCGCGAGACAGTTGAACCACCCACGTCACCTCTACCTGCCACTACGCCGACCAAGTCGTCTCTCGCTCAGTCAAAGCGTTTGCTTGGTCCCCGCGGTCAGATCCAGGAGTCGCCATCCCGCAAGACGGTGACCTTCCAGAACGTCCCCGAAGTGAAGGAATTCGACCCGCCGAGCGCTGATACGTCGCTGAATCTGAGCTATGAGCAAGTAGAACTCGGTGACGAGGAGTGGACAGACGATGGCGAGCAAGAGGAGTGGCAGGACAACCGTGACAGGTCGATCGAGTCCCTAGGCTCGGAGGACATGGACCCCGACCAGTCGGCCACGGCCCAGTTCATGGACTCGCTCATCGAAGAGGGCCTCTTCTCTCCCCCGGAGCTCGACACACCTGCATTCGCTGACCAGGCGTCGTTCGAGTTGCCAATGGAGATGTCACCGCCTCCCGAGTCAGGCGACGACGAAGGAACGGTAAGCACCGATGCGGGATTCTTGCCCACCCCGTTGTTTGGCGACGACACGCCGCTCATGGGACAGATTCACCTTCCGGCACCCAGCTCGCCCCGCCACATGCACACGATCACGCCTCATCTCCCGCCCGGCGAGCAACCCGATCTGCCTCACAACGAGGAGCACAAGATGCTTCTCAATGCCGACGCCAATCAGCCAGTGGCTCACGTCAACGAGCATGTCATCGCTGGACCGCACGCTCACCAAGTCGGCCCGCTTTTCGACCCCTTCCTGACCATACAGACGACAACGGAAGCGGTGGGCGACGCAAAGGAGCGATCAGAGGGCGACGTTCCCCTCGGGCGCACTTCACACGCCGATCGTGTGCACGCTGCCCGTGTCCTTGCAACTCAGAGGCTTGGTCTTGGTTACCCGGGGGCGCTTCCCAAGGCTGGTCCTCCAGTGCAAGACGTGCAGTCCAGCTCCGACTCTGATGGCTCTCCGGCTCTCCCGTCGACCGAGTTGCCCACGACCACCTCGGCAGCTGCTAGCAACGGCTCTGATGTGTTCGGCGATGTCATCGCGAGCCCAGCTGTCCGCAAGATTTCCGTCCGCCAGGTTTCTGATGCACCCGAGCTCCAGGGACCCAGTAGGCGTATGGCCCAGTTCAAGTCGCAGAAGACGGTGCTACCAGAGGTGAGCGAGCAGGCACCGCCCCAGGTGAGCGAGGCAGCGACCCCCAGGCGTGTTTTGCCTCGCCCTCCTACCGCTGCTCCGCTGCAGGTGCCAAGCGTCCCCCACCCTCGCTCCGTGTCGCCGTCTGAGGCCTCAGAGTCCGAAGCAGAGTCTATTACTGGAGCTCAGGTTCTCTCCGTGAAGCGCGAGGACCTGCAGTTCACACTGCCTGTAATCCGGGGCCCATCGCCGTTGCTGGAGTCGGCAGCGGTGTTCGAAGAGCAGTTGGTCGAGCCAGTTGTGGTAGCAGAGCCAGAGCCATCTCCGGAGGTCGTAAAGCAGTCGCGCCGCGTGTCGGCAGTCGCCCCTCACTTGGACCTATCGCCTGACCTCGACTCGTCTATCATGGATTTGTCGATCATCAGCGCCGGTGCTGGTGAGGAGTCGAGCACACCGACGACGCCCACGACCAACGCGGATGACGATGAGCCCCTCACGCCTCCCACGCGGCGTCGTGAGGTTCGTGAGGAGAGTCCTCGCATCCCATCGTTCGAGTTTGGAGACCTGTCGATTGATGTGTCCAAGGACGAGGATGGCAGTGCGAGCTCTGCCTCTACGGAGTCTGCGGCGTCTACTGCCACGCCTCAGCCTGCGACAATTGTCACGGCTCCGTCTCCGGCCACTGCCCCATCGACACCTACGGCAGCGACACGTACCACGTCCAGAGGCGGTTCGCCTGCTCCCAGCACACCATCTCGGACGTCGCCTGTGGTCATTCGCCCTCGGACACCCGGGACGCCTGGCTCGCGGTTCAACGCCACGTCGCCTCTATCCTCGCCCCCTGTCAACGCACCTGTGTCCATGCTCAGCGAGTTTGGCCCTACGGTCGGAGGGAACGTTACGTCCGATATGAGCACAAACACACGCGTGCGGCAGCGTATCTCGCGTGACGCTATCCGCGAGAGTGTGTCAAAGCGCATGGCGGCCGAGGGATACCAGCGGCCCCAGTCAGCTATGGTTGAGACCAACTCGCCTATCAACGCGGCCATGGGTCACTCGCGTTCCAGGTCCATCCCCGACGACATGGGTGCGTCGCCTTCCTCCAAATCGGGCTCGCCGGCAGTCAAGTTTGGACCACCCTCGCCCCTGCGACTGAATGGCTCTGGCTCACCGCTCAACAAGGTTCTGCCCGCTCGCCCTGGGGAGCCTACCAGCCCTCGTTCGCCCACCGCGCTTGACAAGTTGCGCTCGGGAGGCCGCGATAGCCCGAAATCGGCCCTCGACCGCATCATGACAGCGCTCGGCAGCGAGCCTTCCACACCTGCATCACCTCTGAGTGCCAAAATCAGCCCCAAGCTCGGCGAGTCGTCATCTCGAGTGGTGACTCCTGTCACCCTTGACCCACCCAGCAAGGTGGTGCAACCTGTCAGCATCCTGCGCAGGGCTGAGCGGGAGCAAGCCCCTCTTGCACAATCCGTCTCCGGCTCGATCATTAGCAACGCCGACCGCCGCGGCCGTCGACGCAGTGCTAGTGCCGGTGAGGCTGATGTCGAGCGGCAGCCCTCCGCTAGGGCCAAGAAGGGCAGGACGCCCCGCATATCCCTCGGCATTGACGAGAACGGCGAGTCGATACTCGACTCGATGGAGAACGACCTCGACATGATATCAAACGGCCGTACCTACCGTGTGACTGAGCAAAAGCGTCACGTTCGCGCGACGTACACGGACAGCCTGCGTTCTCAGGCGGGTGACTTGGACGCTGGACGTGCGTGGCGCGCAGTTCATGAGACCGATGTCGAGGAGAGCGTGCGGCATCAGCGTGCCATCGCGGCCGCCCAGAGCGCAAGCCTCGGCGAGGCGGCACCGCAGGGTCTCCTGTTTGTCAAGATCCTGGGCATTCAGTCGACCAACATGCCTCTTCCTGTCGAGCCGACCTTCTTCCGCTTAAAGCTCTCCAACGGTGTCGACTACATCTACACGCCGTACTTCCAGCTCCAGGACGGCGCGCAGGTGAACCAGGAGTTCTGCCTCTCCGAGACCACGGACAACCAGTTCTCCATCCTCATGGTCATTCGCCAGGACCCGCATATCCTCCGCCTTGTGCGCGACTTGCGCAATGCGAGCGAACCGGGACGCCTGGCGCCGCCGACCAGGGCGGAGACGCCATCTAGCGTGGCCTCGCACAAGGGTGGCTTCCGTGGGTTCTTCGCCTCTCCGCGCAAGAACAAGGCTCGCCCACTCTCCTTACAGACTCCGGCTACGACGGCGCCACCTCCCCGCCCTCGTGAGTCCATAGCCGACTACTTTGGCGGAGAGAAGGGCGACGTGCTGGGCCGGACGAACATCTCCATCGAGCCGATCGCCAAGGACTGCGAGCTCAACACCATGGAGATCCGCTACCCTGTCTTCTCGATGACCCGCATGCCCGACGGCTCGCGCAAGGTGCTCGCCAAGGTCACCGTGCAGTTATGCCGGCTCCCCCACCTCCCGGGGCTGGATGAGTCCGAGCTCCCTGGCTCCATCGAGGAGCTGGACCGCGGTCTGAAGTGGCACGAGTGGCACAAGATCACACACTACGAGGGCAGGTTGACGCAGACTGGCGGCGACTGCGCAGTGCCGCGGCGTCGCCTTATGCGCCTTGTCGGCGGATATCTGCACGCCGTGAATGAAGTCACGCGCAAGGAGGTGTCGAGCATAGATCTCTCGCAGGCCGTAGAGATGACCGACCTCAACGCCGTGCCCAAGATTCCGACGGGCGACTACGACCCGTACGCCGCCCGGCCACGCAGCTTCCAGCTGCGCTTTGCCGATGGCGAGACCATCGCTTTCACTGCAGACAAGGACGAGGACAAGGCTGTATGGTGAGTAGCTCCTGCGCCCGCGCGGGGAACATCGCTGACATCCAGGATGGAGACTATGGGCCGTCTCATCGGGAAGATTCCGCCCAACCCAGAGTGGGTGCGTGTGTACGCCGAAACACGGCGTTTCGGCGCCTCTGGGCGGAGTGTGAGCGCGGCCAGCTTTTCCAGCGGGAAGAGCAAGGTCGGCCCGCCGCGGCGCGTCAGCCGGAGCGTGAGCAAGACCAATGTTGGGGTCAGCTTTGAGCGCCGCGGCTTGGAGCGCGTGTAGGACTACGAGGGGGTTGAAGGAAGCTGCACGTAGTATAGATGCCTGCAGGACAGTTTGATCTAGTTTGTAAGGACGTTGTTTGGTATGTCAATAGTATATTGTGCTGGTTTGCGAGGCTGACAGGGCGAGCGAAGGGGGCGGACGCGGCTTCAGTTACCTCAGGCATACTGAGAATGCCCAGCAGCATGGGACGTCGGACCATGGAAGGTGGCACTGCCAGTGGACCATACAGCCTGGGACCGGTATATAGTTGTAAAGACTGCCGAGGACTCAACAAGTATCTCGGATACTATAATATCTCCACTAGTATATCGGTTAGTATATTCGCCTCTCAATAGAGAGTTACCTCGGTAATCGCGAAAGAGCAGGGTTCAACTCCCTGGTGGAGAATTTCTTTTTGCATCTCGCCCCAAGTGGAAGGCAGATAGTCTTTTTGCACTTTCCGGCATGCCTGTCTGTTGCATGTGTTGGGTGCCTGCCAGACTTCTATTGCGTAGTACTGACGTTTAGTGCGTTCTGGTCCCGCTGAAGAACGAGGAGGGGCGAGGGCGGACGTGGAGTCGGCAGAGTACGCGCCCTGCGTCCTCGAAAATGGCACTCGCGGCTCGGTAAGGCTCGTCACCGTAACCGCTCTAGCGCGCGATAAAGACTGATCTGATCTGAGAGTCATTGAGGCGAGGGCAAAAAAGAAGGCGAGTGACGTCTCCCAAAGGTGATAGACGGCAGGCGCAATGGGAGAGGAGCCAAAAAGTATTCTTCCTGACGGGGAATCGAACCCCGATCTCCCGCGAGCAGCTACTGATCCGAAGACCGTTGTAGTGACAAGCGAGCATACTAACCGTTATACGATCAAGAATAAAGTGGACTTCCTGACGGGGAATCGAACCCCGATCTCCCGCGGTCGGTCTACAAGATCCGAGGATCAGGTAGAAGTGACAAGCGAGCATACTAACCGTTATACGATCAAGAATTGATGTTTGGAACATGTCCGGATCGGTACTGTCGTGCGCTGGCCGCAAATGTTTCGCGCAGCGCGCGATCGCCAAAGGTAAATTGAACGTTGGTGTGTCTTGTTTGCTGCACTCTTGTTGTGATTTGTCGTGTTATAGTGCTGCCTGTTCAGTATCGCAGATGATGCGTCCGTGGTACAGGTTTGTGCGGTGTAATTTGCGCTTACCACTCGGGGCACAAGACGTTTACTCGGGTGGTGCACATTAGGAAATACGACTTCGTGTCTCAACTGCTTGTAGATCCTGAGGCCTGAACCAGAGTAGAACCAGTTGGGAAGGCAGAGCCTGACCTTCATGTTGCATGTGAGCGCCAATGAGTTTGAGGCTCCTCTTATTATCAGCTATGAGCGTGGCTGAGCTGATTGGGTTTGGCCATGATTCTCAGCGAGCATGTCCATAGCGTACTGCGTAACGACACGTCGATACACTTCCCGCGTCACTGTCGGCTTTAGGTCTGGCAGTGTCTTCGGAGGGACCAAGGTGCATTGGTTCCAAGGGACGCAGTTCCACGTTACTTGACCTTTTTTCAGTATTTTCGGGACATTTTCATCTCCTCCCAGACTGATTGCCTTATTTCGGACTGATCTTGCCTTCCCCGACTGGGCATGCAACCCCTGTATAGCCTCTCGACGCTCTACTGTCGCCACCACGACTGACAGTGCCCCGCTCCGACTGCACATTGTCCATATGAGATGTGATTCTATTGACAAGGGGAATTTAGCGGCCTTGAGACTAGTAGTGATTGTGGCCGCCATGCTGGTACAACTGACCCGGCGGGCCGTGCAGGTCATGGGTGGCCATGGTGCTGATGCTGTCGTTGTGACGATGACGGATGCCCTCCTGTAGAGGGTATGACTCTGACAGTTAGCGGATGCTGCTCATACGGGTTTCACAGGAGGGAGTGCTGGGCTTCACGGACACGCCGTGGCCGGCGAGCACCAATGACTCCCATGTGTCACACTGAACATTGGAACGGATTAGGACTGACCAACTGGGTTGCCCTGGGGATACGCCCAGGCTGCGGGTTTGTCTTCCGGCTTGGCCTTCTTCTTGAAGCAACAGAATAGCTGGGGTCAGCATGTCCAGTGATTAGTCTTACGAGAAACGCCAAGATGGCCAAAGCCAGGAGAACAGCCCCGATGATGATGCCAATCATGGCGCCAGTGGAGACACCCTTTGATCCAGCGTTGGCCGCCGCCGCCGAAGCACTGGACACTGGTTCCGAGGAGGCCGTGTCCTGTGCATCAGAAGTTGCACTGTCAGACGACTTGGAAGTCGAAGCAGATGGCGGCGGCGGCGGAGGGACATACATGTGCTGGGACTTGATGATATCTGAACCCTTCTCGGCAATGCCGTAGGTCGATGCCATGAGGTGTGCCGAGATTTGCATGGGCATGATAGACGCATCAATAACGCGCAGGTTGTTGGTGCCATAGACGCGCAGATTTGTGTCCACGACGCCGCCGTCTGACCTGGGAAGCATGGCGCATGTACCCAAGGGGTGGTACTCCGTACCGGCGTTGTCTCGGAAGAACGTCGTCAAGGGCTCGCCGGTCACTCCGGCTCCTGGTACGGACTCGGCGACCATAACGTCGCCTAGAGGGGGGGTGGACGCTAGCTTGCGAACCCAAAGGGTGGCGTCGTTCATGTTCTGCAGGTCGAGTGCGGCGTTGAAATAGTCAGGGTTGATAACGGGCATGGCGAATGGATCAGCACTAGAGATGGAGACGCGGCCACGGGACCACGGGTGCTGCAGTGCGACCTGGATTGCGAGAGACTGAGGACCCCTGCCCCAGAGGTGGAAGATGATCTCGAATTGGCCAATGTCGCCGGACTTGTGCCAGTCCCTCTGGACGTAGTACTGAGTACGCAGCCCGTTGGCAACGGTGGAAGGGAGGTTGAGTCGGTCGGTCATCTGAGCAACCAAGCCATCGATGTCAACACTGTCGGCCACAGCAGCGACAGCTGCCGGGCCACCGCTGATGTCTGCTGCGGCAACGTCTACATGTCAGTGCAAACTTGAAGTATGAGACTTACAGCCCAAAGCCTCGTTGACGTACGTCCAGGGGCCAGTGCCACTCGCCCGCCACTCCTCGAGGGCAGATGCAGCAAGGTCCTTGTCAGTGGCCAGGTTGGCCCAGGTGTCAAAGCCAGTGCTGTCATCAGAAGTGCGATGAGTGCTGTACTCACGTTGTGTTAAAGTACATCGTGATCGCCACATGTTCTTGCAAGTTGTAACCTACCGGCAGGTCATGGACCACGGGGATGCCCACTGAGTTGAGAACATCCGCAGGTCCAACGCCCGACCGCTGCAAGATTGCGGGAGAGCCAATGGTTCCGGAGCTTATGTGAGTGAATGACCCAGAGCGTCAAGTCTTACGAAAGAATGACCTCCTCCTTGGCATAGACGGTAAAGGTTTCACCGCCTGCATAGGGCGAGAACTCCACACCGGTAGCGTTGACGTTTCCCTTCGAATCGGGGGCACCGAATAGCACCTTGTGCACGTGCTGGTTGGTGAGGACGTGGAGATTGCTACGATCCACACTCTCAAGGTACGCAGTCCGCGAGTCCGAGCGCTTGCCCGTGCTGGCGTCGATCGTCGAGGGTGTGATAGTCACACCGTCTGTCAATTAGTACTTGTCCCACCTGCGAACGCACGAATGTGACCGGAAGAATGATCCGAGGAGATGAAACCCAATGCTTCCCATGTCCTGTGCGCGATGAGTGTGGCACGGATGGTGGAACCTACGGAATCCAGCGCTCAACAATGGGATAGATGTAGTTGCACCAACTGACTGGTTCAGCATTGTTTAGCAGTGCCTGCTTACCCGATCTGCAGAGGTCCACCAATGCCATGAGCATTGACGTCGACTGGGATCTTGAACTGATCAACCTGCTGCTTGGAAGGCAGATGGAGATTCTCGGCCTTTCTGTCAGTCGCATGCACACCGGAAACCGAACCTTTTTGATGTATTTGTCGACCTCGTTCCAGTTCCAAGTTTGCTCTCCACCGGGATTCAAGTCTAGCATTAGTCTACCGCCGTACGGCTAGACTTACTTCCCCACGCGTTGTACTCTGCGCTGGCACCACGACCCCAGAACATGCCATTTACCGCGCCTGAGCCACCTAATCCGCGTCCCAATGGAAAGTTCTTCCTCTCGTTGAGACATTCAGCCTGCTGTCAGTACATGGTGCTGAAGGTCTCAGCAGCGTACCTGTTCCGAGGTCGTGAAGTTCCAACCATATGGAGAGCCAGAGGACAGTCCGCGATGATACGCATAGCCTGGAATAGTCACGCGATCCAAAACGTCCGACGCGTCGCCACCGGCTTCGATAACCAGAACAGTCTGGTTGCTCCATTCGCTCAGGCGATTGGCGATCACCAAGCCCGCCAGGCCACCTCCAGCGATGACAAAGTCGAAGGTCTTGCCATTGACAGTGTTCACATCGGCCGTGACTGCGCGCTTGAGGTACTCGAGGTATGGATTTCCAGCATTGTGAGGTGCACCAGTGAATGGGCGGCCTTGGCCGGCAGACGATGGCGCAGCGACTGCCGAGCTTGTTGCCCAGACAGCCAGTGCGATGGATGCTAGTGGAATCGTAGCAAGCATTGGGCTCGCGAATGAATGAGGAAAGACACCAGCACAGTGATGACCTGTAAGGCGTAAAAAGATGAGAGAGACTCAAAGGGCGAGAGGCTGGTCTTTGTTGAAGTCCTTGGTGGGTGATGTCTGGCGGGCGATGTCTGCGGCGTCTGCGGTGTCTACACGCGTCTTACCCTCGCCCTCCACGTACAACGGAAACGCTTAATCTTTGTGAATGCGAGGTGTTGGTTGAAGCTGTGTAGGCTGGGCACGGTTCGGGCGGACGGCTCGAGCTTTTCAGCGAATCCGGGTGGCCTCGGGGTGGTGGTGAGTAACCTTTAGGTGGAATGGGGATAGTTCTCGCCGTCGCGCAGGGCAACGCGGGAACGCCCAACAACAGCGCCTTTTGTCATATCAAGTGGGATTAACAAGACCTTCAGCGCTCATCCACGCGAGGACAATCTCTTTCAGTACAAGTCCTTTCTGCCACCATTTAAAGGCGTAAGTGAGTTCTAAAGCGGTGTGGGAGCGGAGCATGAGCAGCACATCAGCGCACGCAGTTGTGCTCTAGGTTCCAGTGCATTCACTGTCCGTCGAACACTCGTCTACCACCCATGCACGGCGGCAATACACAACCTGAGAGAATGGGGAAACAGACGGGGGTTGGTGGAGATGTGTTCAACGCGTGGATGGCTTGCGGCCTCGCGTCTCAACCATCACAGCCCATCACGGCAAGGCGGTTGTCCCTTCGATGGCTGGTCCAGAGGCGGATATTCGATCGCCACACAGACACGTCGACCTCAACTGCTGCAGGACAGCGTTACATGTTTCCGGAGTTGTTGGGGGACGCCTTCGACAAGTGGCCCTTGGATTTCGTTCACGGTCGCACATCGCTACGACTGCCGAGTACTACGAGCAGAGGCCTGAGCGGCGGCTCCTTCGCGAACACGCCACACGATTGCACACAGCACACACTGCCAGCCGCCGGCTCGAGCACCAAAGTGCAACCGCACTATGCCCACCAAGCTTCCCACTCCGCGGGTGAGCAGGTCTGGAGCTCTGCAGTCCTCATGGACACTTCAGTGTATAGCACGGTTGCCAACCATGGAGTGTCGTTCTTCAGAAACACAGATCGTGCGAGTGGGAAATGTGAGGTATCCAAAGTCGTATGGATCGACGAAAAGGCTGGGAAAGGTGAATCGCAAGAGAGACGAGTGCTGGAGTGAAGCTTCATGAGAAGCCTGGAGCTAACGACTCATAGCGGTTGATGATCAAACGGCCGGGCGCCGATCGAGATCTGAACCCACCTGGCGCCCAAACCACAACTCCGGATCGTGAAAACAGAGGTGGGGCATCTCGTACACCGAATCACGGCCTTGCTCACTTCGGCTTTCCATACTCTGTTGTTGCGTGAACAGGCGCTGACACTGACTCAGTCGCAAGACGCGTATCGGCTACCAACAGGCGATATCAGCGCATATCGTAACTAATCTATCGGATATACAATCTTCCGGCCCCACGGTCATTTCCGTCACGCCATCACGATGACTTCTGCTGACATCTGATTCTGACCGCTCACCCGCCACCCAGCATGATCAAGGTCCGCGAAGCCAGCCCACCTCCAACTACCCACTCATCCATGGCCACAGCACGGATAGCCCAGCCTTGACCCTGCGTACAATGACCGTGGCCTTCTGGAACATAGCGAGTGCCGTGTGCGGCGTGATATACTTTACCGCCTGGAGCAGCTCCTTCTACCCTCAAATATGGCTCAACCACAAGCGTAAGACGTAAGCTCAAGGTCTCGGGCCTGGTCTGACGGCAGCACGCTCGGCTTGTCACCAGACTTTGTGGTTGTCAACCCGATAGGCTTTGCATGTCTCTCCGTGTGGTCGTTTGGCGCCTACTTTTCGAGCACGGCGCGCAAGCAGTACCAGAAGCGCCATGATGGACACCTGCCCCAGGTGTCCAAGTCGGATCTTGCGTTTTCGGCTCACGCGACGCTTCTGGCGCTCGTGACTCTCGGCCAGTCGTTGTGGTACTTTTACCTCGCCCGCAAGCGACGAGCTCAGCCCACGCCGGATGTCGAGACGCCGTTGATAACAAAGGACGAGACTCACAGCGCGCCGACCCGGCCATCCCTGCCGACGCGGATAGCCCTTAGTCTGATGGGCATCGCAACCATCTACGAAATTACGGCACTGTCGTTCGGTCATATCGAACTCTTGGACTTTCTGTACTTTACCAGCACGCTCAAGATCTTCATCACGCTCACAAAGTACCTCCCGCAAATGTACCTCAACTACAAGTTGAAGAGTGTACGCGGGTTCTCTGTCGGCGGTATTCTCTGCGTAAGTCGCGAGTCGGGCTTGCTGACAGGACCAGGACCTCACTGGCGGAGTCTTCTCCTTGTTGCAGCTGATCATCTCTGCTGTCATGATTGACCACCAGCCGGCGGGTATCATCGCCAATCCTGGCAAGCTCGGTTTGGCCATCCTGACTATTGCCTTCGATCTTATATTCGTGGTACAAAAGTTCTGGCTCTACCCCGCTTCGTCAACGGAGGCCGTGCTGTAGAAGGCGAGAAGCATTGCGGTCGGCACGGGAAGGTTGCTTGGTACGGAGTCAGAGTGCCAGCGAGCCCTGCCACAAGCGGGCTGAACTGCCTTAGGGTGATCTGGTGTACAACATGATGCATAGAGCCATGTAGAGGCATACATGCTTTGGACCTCAGCATAGGCGAGTTTCATGTGCGCCCTTTTCATAGCGTGGTCATCGTAATAGTGCGACTCGAGCCGCAAACAGTCGCGCCAGCAAAGCACACGATCGGCAACCTGAAATATCTTTAGGCCGAGTGGCACCAACGCGGGACCCATTGGTCCTCGGGGTGTCTGGAAATACGTTCATCGACCGAATACTGCTATACAACTCTTCTCCCAACATCTAGTTGCCGTTGGCGACCTTCTTGCCCGAGGGGTCCGAAGTGAAACGGAGGTAGGGGTAGACAACCTTGACGTCGTCGCCAAAGAGCTTGGCCGCCTCATCGTTCTTCACGTCGTTCCTGACGATAACATCCTCTCCGGGCACCCAGTTGGCGGGAGTCGCAATCTGACCAGTCAGCTCGAAGTCTAGGGCAACGTCAACTCACCTTGTGCTTGTCGCCGAGCTGGAGAGAGTCGATGGTACGCAGAATTTCGGGGAAGTTGCGGCCAGTCGAGGCGGGGTACGTGAGGGTCAGGCGAATGGTGCCCTTGGGGTCGATGACAAAGACAGAGCGAACGGTCAAGGGGAGCCCCTTCGCGTCAACGTTGGTGACGTCCTGGTGGTCCAGCATGTCGTAGAGAGTGGCGATCTTGCGGTCCTGGTCGGCAATGATCGGGTACTCGAGAGGGCTCGCTCCGTTCGAGAGGGCGTCAATGTCC
Organism: Cutaneotrichosporon curvatum; assembly: GCA_001600275.1. Classification (NCBI taxonomy): domain Eukaryota; kingdom Fungi; phylum Basidiomycota; class Tremellomycetes; order Trichosporonales; family Trichosporonaceae; genus Cutaneotrichosporon; species Cutaneotrichosporon curvatum. The sequence continues at coordinate 50,182 of BCJH01000002.1, read as the reverse complement.
TTGATCCAGCTGTTGTGCGAATCGACGTCATCGACCGAGAGACCGATAAGCTGGCTGTCAGCTACGCCGTATGTCTAAGATATCTGAGACATCTCTGAGACATCTCAGGGATTCTGCACAGATTGCAGAAAATAGCCCAAAATGCACCAAAATCGACTCTCATCGACATCTGCAGCTCCAACTCACCTTCACACCGCGTTTCTTGAACTCCTCATCCCTCAGAGCAAGAGCAGAGAGCTCTGTTGTACACACGGGGGTTCTATCAGCGGGGTGGCTGAAAAATAGCACCCAGGAGTCCTTGGCGAAGTCTGAGAACTTGATGGGACCGTTGGAGGTCTGCGCCTCAAAGTCGGGAGCCTTGTCACCCAGTCGGAGGCCCATTGTGTGTGTTTTGTGTGTGTAGGAAATTGGTGGGAGCCTGGGAAGGGTGCCTGCGAACGTCTGCAGAGGGTTGGGTTGGGGGAAGAGCTGAGAGACGGGCGGAGGACTCGCCAGGAGCCATCCTTATATGGACGCGTTGGGACATGGGACCGAGGACCGATGAGGTGACCGGGACGTGCTGGCTAATGGCGTGCTCAGATGCAATCAGAGACAGAGTAGCCGATCCCACCCAAGACAATAGACGCTATGTCGTGTCCGGAGATGCGGAAGTACCGTCGCGCTGGATGGGTACGAGCTTCCCGGGGTTGATGACGACGCGATCTTGGCATCGATCGAGATGTGAGCAATATGACGTGTACTTTTTTCGTATTGTGTGTGGTCACTCAAAATGTCAATCGGCTTCCAACGACCTGCCAATTTGCTGCGAAGGCATGCTCGATGCCAGTACCGTGTGTTGCGAGGGTATAGGCAATGTTGAGGTCCATGGTGAGACGAGCAGATCAATGTGGCAGAAGTTAAAGTGGCAGTGCTTCTGTTTGATAAGCTTAAACCGGCGATCCGCCACACGTGCCACGTGGATTTGCCCCCGTGGCACGCGACAACCTCCACCACGCATTCTGTCAATATCTGGGAATCAACTTTTCTGGCAGTGCAGCTCCATGCTTTGATGACCTGTAGTCAGTCTCGTGCTCACAACTCTCCACCACCTTTCGCTATCACCACGCCTTGGCACGCAGCCGGTACCGTGGTATTGCTGCTTCAGTCCCCCTTGCAGCTATAGACCAGCTGGGCTATCCAGCTCCCAATAATCTAGGTCACCGAGAATAAATTAAATCGTGAGTCGCTGGCGTCGAAAGTTTGCCACCCGGCACGGTGGGCTGACCACAATCTCCAGATGGACACAACTCGCACGCAATCACCTCAGCCGTCACCGCACGGGGCAATAGGCGAACCCCCTTCCAAGGGCTCGCATGTGCGGTCGTCGTCGCACGCTAGTGCGACGCGCACGCCGTTGAAGAGCAACCAGGGCGGCGCTGGAAGCGGCGACGACGATTTGGACCTCTCATCGCTCATGTCGCACGGGCAGCGCCAGCTGGACCTGGATCGTGCTCGTTTTGGCCGGTTTGGGATACCTCCTGCCCCAGCGTCGGCGGGGGCTGTGCCCCTGCGCGGGCGCACCGGCGTCGCTGGTGCCGATCGCAGCGACTCGCCGTCGAGATGGGTCGACGAGTGGCGGGATACCAACGCTCGCTCTCGCGATACCAGCATGGCGCGGCAGGGTTCCACCGGCGGCACGACGCCGACCTCGTCGCTCGCCTTCAAGGACCAGGGCGCGTTTCCTTCGTCTATTGGACGTCGCAGCTTTGCAGCTAGCTCCACGCCCTCGGCAGCAGCCGATCCGTCGGCGGCCGCCACACACCACCTCAATGCGCTCACGGCAATCCTCAACCCTCTCATCTCCCAGAACGATGAGCTCATCCGTCTGCGTGCCGAGGTCGAGCTTTGGCGCGGGGAGTGGCAGCGGTGCGATCGTGAGCGCCGCCGCCTGGAGAGCATGGTCAACTCGGAGGACCCCGCCAAGGGCCGCCCCAAGTTTACTGTCGCTCTGATCGACGGCGACGGTTTAATCGTAAGCTTGGCGTCCAATTGCAGCACTGACTTTAGTTTAACGAGGAGCATCTTCGTGGCGGGTTTGTCGGTGGCCAGGCGGCTGCCCGTGCGCTGGTCACAGCCCTGCCCGAGCTAGCCTCCAAGGCGATCCGGGCTAGCAGCGATTCCCCTTCGGCCGCGAAGCGCAACCTCGGTCAGATCGTCGTGCAGATCTTCCTCAACAAGAGTGGGCTGGGCCACGCCCTCGTAAAGGTGAGCAGCGGTGACCTCATGCACTGACGGCAGGCCGGTTGTATCCCATCATGGACCGTGTATGACAGCTTCTGGCACGGGTTTGTGGCAGCCCACGACCTGTTCAATGGTGAGTGCAATTATCGATCCCTGAGCTGATGTTAGTCGTCGACGTTGGGCACGGCAAGGAAGCATCCGACTCCAAGATCCGCGAGCACCTGAAGCTCTACGCTTCGGACGCCCAGTGCAGCACCATCATCCTAGGCGCATCGCACGACAACTCGTATGCCCCGGTCATCTCCTCGCTCGACACAACACAAGGCCTCTCCAAGCTAGTAATCCTGCAAGGCTACACCGAGCTGGCACCTCAGCTGCGTCCCTACGCCTCGCGCTGTGTATCGCTGCCCGAGCTCTTCCGTACCACCCGCGTCCCCGCTGCGCCTAAACCTACGCCGGTCCGCGCAGTTAGGAACGCAGCAACGCAGGAGGATCGCCCCGAGCAACCCGAGGCCGACAACTCGTCTGACACCTCGTCCTTTGCCACTCCCGAGGATGAGATCGAAGTGCTGGAATGGGAAACCGTCGTCGAGCATCGCCAGCGGCCTGTGCGCAATAACGGCACAGTCCCGGTATCGACTGTCCCCGAGGAGGACGCCAGGAAGAAGAAGCTGGCCGTCCGGTCCCCCAATGTCCCCACTGTCCGGAACCTCAAGCCGCGCCCCTGCCACACGTTCTACCTGTCGCCATGGGGCTGCAAGAACGGCGACGGGTGCGAGTATGCGCACCACTATAAGCTCAACGACGACCAGACGGACGAGCTGTCGCGTCTGGCAAAGGAGATAATCTGCCCCTATGTGCGCAGTAAGCGCTGCCACTTCCGCGAGGAGGAGTGTGTCTACGGGCACAGGTGCCCCCGCGGCGAGCGGTGCACGTTTGGCGAGACGTGCCGCTTCAAGGACCTGCCCAACGGCCACGGCGAGGAGGACGCGGCCGCCGCCGCGTAGTACCCCCTCACTCCCTCCACCACCCATCCACCACCCCCGCATCACGCCTCCACACTCATGACCTTGCAACCCTCACTTGTTAAACGCATCAATCTAGCACACCAAGCCTATCAGCCAATTGTAACCACTCATCATCCACTCCCGCTATGGGAACTAAGTTGCTATGTCCGTAGATGCCGTCAAGGTATGCATGATATCTCGGAACGAGGGCGGAGTTGGCGCTCGTGGCGCGAGCGTGATCGCTACCTGGACCGCTGAGTAGGTTGCCTATCTGCATCAAGTCTTGGCCACAACCTCCAGTACGCTGCGTGCTGCACCAGCATGCAGTGCCAGGAGACCTGGCTGTTCAGACTACGCTAAGACTCCATTGTAGCAGAACTCCTCAGCAGTGAACGATTCCGCTGATTGAATTGATTTTAATAACATTTCATGATACGACCGCTGATGAACGCGTCTTGCCTGAGATACTACCACGCACTTGAATCTCTAACCCGGGTCACTCTATGCCCAGCTCGCGCTTCATCTCCTCCACGCTCGACCACGGCTTTAGCATCTTCCACTCGCGCAGCCACTCCTCGCTCGAGAGCGCAGGCGTAGCAAACACACGCAACGCAACCCACTTCTCCCCACCGGCTTCGATCTCGCCCAGGAGGGTGGGGAACACAGACCGTGGGAAGATGAGGTTCGCGCTCGGATCAGAGTTAATAATATCCGCCTTGTCCTTGTCCTCCCCGGGGAGCATGGCGAACACGCCACTCACACCGCTGTCGCTGGTTGTAACCGCGGCGGCAGGGGAGCTCCACCGCCCGTGGGTCGTCGATACCTCCTCCAGCGACTGTACGGTCGGCGTATGTCGTGCATTCCCCACTGGGCCACTTTGCGAGTTGATAGAGAACCCAGCAGAGGAGAAGATGATCCTCTTCGATGTCGTGATGCGGTGCACGCGGGTGTGGTAGGGCTTCCCCTTGGGCGGCGGGATAATCCACGTACGCGCTGTGACGCCGGACCACGGATTCCATGTCGACGTGATGACACCGGTGTCGGAGATGGACGTGTCCTGCACGATGCGAGGGAGCTTCCATGTTTCCCAGTTGTCGTCGCTGAGCGAGAGCGTCGAGTCCACGCCCGCTGTTGAGATGCCCACCTGTCCCGTCACGACCGAAAAGCCAAACTGCGCAGAGTAGGCCATCTTGCCGTACTTAGCTGCGGTCTGGCGCATGGGCCAGTTCGTGAACCTGGAGTTAGGACGTAGTCTGTGCCGAGTACTCACTGCCCCTGGGTCATGAGGAAGTCATGTCCCGCCTCGTGGGAGAACACCTGCCGCCACGACTTCATGACCTTTGGAGCCTTGTACTCGGCGGGGATGGGCTCCTCCTTGGCTGCCCAGAACGGATGGCCCTCCGGTATCGCGAGGATGAGGAAGCTCTTCAGCGCCCAGTACGGGCTCTCGGGAGAGTTGTATTGCTCGCTCATGAAGAGTGAAGGGTACGCCCATCCGATGGACATGCTGCCGTCGCGGTTGAAGACGCTCTCGCGCTGAGTGAACCACCGGATGTGCCGGAGCACTAAGCCCTTCAACACCCCCCAAGAGAATGGCGCTGGCGGCTCCTCGGCTGCGTATGCTAGGGCAGCAAAGAAACCAACACAGGCGAAGCGGTATGTCATGCTGCGTCCAAAGGGAATGGCGGCGCCGTCCTGCGCGAAGAGGTGTACCGCCCGTGGTGCGTTTGCTGCCGAGCGCGCCAAAGTCTTCTTCACGAAAGTGGTGTCGCTGGGATTGAGCTTGGAGTAAAGAAGTGCGTAGAAGGGGATAGCAAACGAGGTGGAGTAGTAGTCGTATGCTATCTCCACGCCGTTCAGCCCGTCGGCCGGGACGTCCTCGGCATCGTAGAACTTCTCAATGTATTCCAGAGTTTCCTGGAGTATGTCTTCGGAGTACTCGGCGCCCACGCTCTTCAACCCAGTGTTAACGAGCACACGGAAGACTGGTGTTAGACAAGTCCACACTCAGCTCACATCTCCAGTTGTTCCTCGGGATCTCAAACTTGTTGATGTTCAGCAGCCACTTTGCAATCCTCGCCTTGGCATGCTCGCTTTGTGGGTGCCAAAACACATCAGGCGCAAGCCCAATCGCAACAGCTATTCCCGCCATCTCGACGAAGCGCTGCTCCACGGCCCCGGGCCACCCCCAGAACTCGGCATGGTCGGGGTCAGTGCCGGCGTCCAGTCCACGGGCCCACTTGTCACCCAGCTGCCGGAGAACTGGGTGATCCGGAGCGCCGGCCAGTGCCGGTGCTAGACCCCATAGCGCGCGAGCAAAGCCCTCTAGGTCGGCTGCGATCTCATCGAATGTCACGCCGCCTGCCTGAGGACGCACTCGAGCCCCGCCATCTGACTGTGCTGCTGCCAGCGGTGCGAGCAGGGATGCGACGAGGTTGAGCGCGTCGTCCCGCGTGACGAGGGGGTTGGAGATGATCGCCTCGACTTGAGGTGACGGGGCCACGATCGCCGCCTTTGTTGCTATCTTGCTCGAGCTCGCCATGGTTTAACTATCTTCAAGAGGGGTTTGGAAGGTCGAGTCGCAAGACCTACTGGTATCTCGAGGTAATCAAGACTGTCATCGCAGAGCGTGGTGGCATGTGACATACGTTGAGCCGATATACCTGCCGTGTCAGCGAGATTGCGTCGCTAAGCCTCATTCGAACAGTGCTTTCCACATCATTGAGGCTGACGGCCCGATCCGAACCCATACTCGGCAGGTATAGTCACTCTCAAAACGCACTAGACGGTCTTCAACAGGAGGTGAGCGGTGCACGGAAGGCGGCCCGCGAGACGCCGACCGTATGTACGGCGGATGTAGCCGTAGCCGACCGAGGTCGGCCATATCCTGGAAATTGTCTGGAGTTAGTACCCGTCCTTGCGACGCCGATGCGGCGGATAGCCCGAACTTCCAACCGCCCATGGACTAGGTGTCGCAGCGGGCAGCACTTACGGATGCTCGAGGCTTGCACGCGTTGTCGAGATGTGCTGCTGAGTGGTCTGGGTTTTGCAGAAGATATGAGGACGCCGTCTGTTTCAACGTGACAGTCAGTCACCTCTTCCGCATACCATGCCGTCCTCGTCGTCCCCAAGTGCCGTCGACCGCCTGCTGGCACTGCCTCAGTCTGCGAGGCAGCTCTACACCACGAGCGATGTCATCCGTCTCGTCGAGGTGGCGAGGAAGTACCAAGGCGAGCCCGGCACGCCTCTGACCGTCGCGCCGCACTACACGAACATGGGCGGGCCTAATACCTACGTCCTTGACAAGAGTGAGCAACATGCGGGAAGCAGTGCTGACGCCAGATGAGTGGGCATGGACGCAGGGGTTCTTCCCCACCGCACTGTGGATGCTCGTGGAGCGTGACCGTCTTCTCCCCGGAACGCTTGAGCTAGCCGGCTACACCGAGGACGAGGTTATCGCTCTCGCTCGCCGGTTTCAGAACAGCTACCAGGATATGGTGCGGCCTGCCCAGAACCACGACCAGGGGTTCCGCTTCCAGCTACCATACGGCCGGTGAGTGTGCGGTGTAGCATACAGCTGACAGAAGCGACCTAGCCTTGACGGGGAACAAGGAGACAATTCCTATTCTCGTCGAGGCTGCCGAGTCCTTGGTAGACCGGTACGACCCAGCTGTGGGCTGCATCCGCTCCTGGAGCGCCATGAAGAAGCTCGATCTGCCGGACAAGTACCGCCACGACAACCAGGGCGAGCACTTCCTTGTTATCATCGACAACATGGTAGGTCGCGCGATAGAGGACACCCGGACGAGGGCTGACTCTCAGATGAACCTCGACCTGATGTACCAAGCTACTGAGCTCACCGGCGACAAGAGGTACGCCGACATCGCCACACGGCAGGCCGAGAGAATGCAGACTGGCCACATCCGCCCCGACTTCACGACCTACCATGTTGCAGACTACGGGCCAGGGAGCGAGATCAGGTTCCAAGGGACTTGCCAAGGTGGGTCCGCGTGCCACAAAGGGCGAGCTAATACGCAGGATTCGCCAACGACTCGTGCTGGTCGCGCGGCCAGGCATGGGGCATGTACGGCTTTGCACAGGTCGCAAAGCGGACAGGACGGGCTGACTTCCTCGCCACGTCCCGCAGTTTGACCGACGTGTTCATCCAGCGTCTGCCGAAGAGCGGCGTGCCATGGTGGGACTTTATGGCCCCCCAACCTGCCCCTTACGATACGTCCGCAGGTGCCATCGCTGCTCGCGCTATGCAGATGCTCTACGCGCTGCTTAGCGAGACGGATCCCGCTGCGGCCGAGCACTACCTGGCTGCCAGTTTCAAGCTGCTTGACGACATCGTGCGGGTGTCTGCTAGCCCGGAGGCAAGTGTCAAGGATGGAAAGGTCGACTGGGGCGAGGGAGGGTGGGAGACCATCCTCCAGCACTCTACGATCATGAACAACCCCGACGCGGGGTGGAACATTGCCGACACGGGATTGGTGTACGCTGACATGTACTTTGTAGAGGCTGCTAATGAGGCGCTCAAGCTTGCACGAGCAGTCGTAAAGTAGATGTGAAGAGTTGCTTGTACAGATATGGCATGTAATGACTAAAGAATAGCATGTACATAAGTAGGTGTGATCACCCTGCACAGGGCGCAGTCTGGGGGTAAGGCCATACGCCCTGCACGTCAGTGGTGTTCAACTTGCAGTTGCGTTCGGTCGATGCTAACTGATAAAGGTTGGCGTCAGCATCTGATCGCGAGGGCAGCATGGTGATATCAGAAAGGGAGTCGTCTCTCAGGCATACTGGTGTATGCGGTCGATCCGTTGTACAAGCAACTCATCATGCGAAAGGAAGGGACCGAAACTTACAGAGCATGTCATATACAAAAGCTACATGCCGTCTACAGAGCGACATGCAAGCTGCGGTCGAGGTCTGGGTACGAATCGTGACTGCAAGAAAGGACAGCATCAGCACTGGCCCAGTTACAAAGTGGTCGGGAACGCATCAGCAAGGGAATCGCCTCTCAGGCATACAAGGGCATGCGGTCGATATATTTGGACAAATGAACTCATCACGCGAGGAGCGAGGGGGAGGACCAAGACTTACGAGACACAATGTCATGTACAAAGCGACTGGCGAGCTGCAGTCGGCATCTCGGTATTCAATCGTGACTGCAAGGGAGAAGAGCATCAGCACTCGCTTAGAATCCAAGTGGGCGCGAGGTTGTCAGAAAGGGAATCGCCTCTCAGGCATACAAGGGCATGCAGTCGATATTATTGGACATAGAAACTCATCACACGATGCGCGTAGGGTGGATACTTACAAAGTACAGGGATGTATACAATACGGACGAGCCGACGTCCGGCGACGCACTCGATATCGATTCGCGATATATTCGTTCTCAGCATCAGCACTACCTCAAGCAGACCACAGCCAGGGAGAGATGTCAGCAAGGATGTGGTCTCAGGCATACAACGTATGCAGTCAAGGTATAAACATACGAACATCACGTAGCGATGACTGGAAGATACTTACAAAACAGTTCGTTATAAATGACAACTCGGAAGATGGTGACGGCAGCGCCGCTCTCGTCGTCAGCATGTTCGATCGGCATGCAGAAGGAGGTGGGTTCAGAATGGGCTTGGCAAATTTGTTTGATTCTCATGCACACTTTCGTGTGGTCAAACCAATCGTTCGATCATGCGAAGGGGGAAGGAACGTATACGCACCATGATAGGGTTGATCCGCGATGTACAATGATTTCGGGGTTGATGGTGACCACGGGCTTGTGTGATCTTAAATAAGGCCCATTTCGTACATGAAGTCTTCGGCGAAGCTATCCTCCAACATCTCAGCGTCGATGGCCCAGTCCGTGTAGGGACCGTTGGTGAAGGCCGGGTCGAGATAGTCGCGGTTGCGCGGCCCGCCAGGCCAGTAGTCGTCTTCCTTGGGATGGTACGACGGCATCTGGGACACGACCTTGTCCTCGTCGTCGAGAGATGCCACCCATTCCTTGAAGGTGGGCCACTGCAAGCGACTGAGCAAGTGTCTCTCCGCCGGTTTGCCCATTTTACCATCCAGAGGCGCCCCCTTGCGCATGCGCAGCCTGAGCTCTTCCAGGATTCCCGCAGGAGCTGCTTTGCGGATGTCCTGCGGTGTGGCCTCGTTGGGCATCGACAGTGCCTTGGGCGGGAGCGCCTCTACGCCCACAAAGGTAGCCGTGCCCTTGCCGCAAGCTATAATCGCTGCAGTCTTGAGATCGTTGAGAATGCCCAGTCCGTAGGGTGGGCCTTGAACAGGCGAGTCGGGAACAACATTGACGGCTCCTTTGTACTGGAAGACGACGATCATGTTGAACTCGTGCTGATCGTCGGGCGTTATAAGCTCGAACGACGACCTGATGCCTTGGACGGGGCGGTCGAATGTCACATGCAGGACCCAGCGCTTCACGAAGGACGGGACGTGGAGGTGCGGCCAGTCGTTCTCTGCCAGGTTGACATAGTCGACCAGGGTGTGGCAGTTCGGCGGGGGCATGGATGTGCGACGGCGCACGATCGTGTCATGGGGAAAGCTGGGCAGTGGCTGGATGCTGCCAAAGTAGTCGACCACTCGAGTGAAGGACAATGGCAAGGGCAGGGGAGTTGTCCCGGCTTTGGCAGTAAGCAACGGCAGACGCGAAAAGGGCGGGCGGGCGCTCAGCGTCTCCGTGAGGTTGCGCTGCTTGTTGACCACGGCGACATAGCCAAACAGCTGCTGGTCGATTCTATCCTTTACTGCACGGCATGTTGTTCGCAGTTTGCAGAGAGATGCGAATGGAGCAAAAGCAATGATAGAATCGAGAATGTGCGGGTACGCTGCTGCGTCTAGGGTCGGCGAAGAAGAGGCCATGATGGTTTGGGTGGGCGGGATGCTGACGTTGCATCCGATGATGACGGCCGGGTGTGGTAGGGGACCCTCACACGAGACAAGGCTCCGGGAGTCGCATGCCGATCCCTTTGGGGGTGGGCAGGTCACGTGCAAGCGCCGGGGTCGATGTTTAGCTTGCTTGCCGGCGGAGAGGGTGGAATGCTGAAGCGGATATACCATTTCGCAGCGTGAGTGCTATCGAGCATCCGACGCTGCAAAGGGGACGACGGGTGTGCTGGTGAGGGCATTTGGTGGTACATACAACAGGCCGCAACACACTGGCTACTGGAGGACAGCTTGGGCTACTTGAAGTCGACCTCGTCGAGCGCAGCGCCGGCGATCTCGACAGGCTTGGCCGCCACTACCACAGTGCAGTAGCGCGCACCGTCCGGGCCAGCCTCCCACGCATGCAGAGTTCCCCGTTGGACGACGACCTCGCCTGCCTTCACGAGGGTGCGCTTGACATCGTCTCCGTCTGGAGTGATGAGATACGCGGAGCCGCTGATGAAGATGTTGTAGTCGATGGAGTTGGTTCTGTGCATCTTGACGTAGAAGTGTGGCGCCAAGTCTGTCACCCGCCCGTTCACCCCGCCGGGGACGACGACGTCAGGCGCGAGGGCTCTTGCGTCGTCAATGTCGGTGTCTGTCAATGTCGCGGTCGAGCTGGCCGGTATCCCCAGGCTCGCGAACAGGGGGGCAAAGGCTGCCTTGCCACCCTCAAGTGCTGGGCACAGTGGCACGGCATTGTCGTGCAGCGCGACGTTAGCGCCGCGAGGGTCGGCCTCGATGTGCGACGTGATGATGCACCGCAGAGGGGCTGTAGATGCCATCGTTGAGAGGAGGGGTGTGCGAGCATGCCTCTCCTCTGAGCTTGCATCTTATATTCTGGCTATTCCGCACCCATGCTAGAGAGTTGTTGCTCTCGTAGTGGGCACATGCACATGCTCGCTGCCTCCCAGTATAGCAACTCACCCGTGACGTTGTCCCGCCGGCCCGGTCTTCCTCACACCCCGGTCGGCACAAGCGGCGCGGCTTACAGAAGGGAGTGGCCGGGATTATCCCTCCCATAGACCTGTGTTCGAATCTCGACGGTGGAATGATATCTTTTTGCGCAATTCCGTGTATCATGAATGCTTCCGCGACGCCCTACAACTCCACTTCTATAACCGTTTTCGTGCGTCTCTCTGATTTCGGTTGATAACTCGTCCAACCATCATGGATCTGCAAGCTGTTTGTGCAGCACCCGAGTTCAAACTCTGGCTGGTCACTACTTTGGAGCCGATGTACGTTGGTGCACCTTATCGCACAGCAGCAATGAAACGGCCGAACTAACCAACAGCTGCGATGCCGAGCCCGAAGTCCTAGCCGACTACGTGATTGCGCTCTTGACGGACGGAGATACCGCGAAGCACTCCTGGAGCGAGCAGCAATGGATAGAGGTGCGCAGAGTAACTGTGTCCTTGCTGACAGTAGTACGCTGCGAACGACCTGAACGACTTCCTCGGTGATGTGTCGCAGACCTTTGTGCAGCAATTGTTCGAGACCGTGCGGACAAAGTCCTATCTTGCTCAGCCAGCACCACATGTGGCTCCTGCTGTGGTTGCGGCTGCTGCAGGGGAGGTGCCACCCGCCGCTGTTGCTGGTCCCTCGTCCCAACTACAAGATGGAGAGATCACGATGGGAGACGGCTCGCAACCACCACAAAAGCAACGATGCCGCGACTACCACGGTGAGTCAGCTGTCGTCTGCGGTCGCTAACATCAGAACGGGGATACTGCATGCGCGGGGAGAACTGCCAGTTCGAGCACTCAGCAGACGTCATCATCCCGACGCCGGAGATGATGTTTGCACAGATGGGGCAGATGGGTGGACCACCGCCGTTCATGCCGCCTGGAAGGGGAGGATTCGGCGGGCGTGGTGGTCGCGGCCGAGGACGTGGGCGCGGCGGACCACCAGGCATGCCCTTCGACCCCCGGATGATGCCTATGGGACCAGGAGGCATGCCCGGCATGCCCCCGATGCCCTTCTTTCCCGGTGGCGGACCAGGTGGCGGACCTCCAGGCCCTCCCTCCGAGTTTGCGCTGGGCGCAGCCCGTCCGCCACGGGACCGCAACGGCGAGACGCTGCTCATCACCGACATCCCTCCCGCACACCTGAACATGGGCGCGATTCGCGACTACTTTGGCCAGTTTGGCGATGTGACCAACGTCGCTGTCGAGGGCAAGAGCCGCAGAGCGCTTGTATCCTTCGCGACCAATCGCGAGGCATATGGCGCCTGGAAGAGCGACGAGGCCGTATTCGGATCCAGACATGTCAAGGTGCTCTGGCACAAGCCCCGACCGGGGCAGGGCGGCGCAGGACAGAAGCTGCTCGCGCAGAGCAGTCAGCTCATTGCGAACATGAAGAAGCTGGAGAGCGGGGAGAGCACTCAGGGCGACCATGTGGCGAAGCTGGAGGGCCCCGAGAGCCGGTTGAAGAAGACCCTGGCCGAACTCGAGGTCAAGGAGAAGCGGCAGAAGAAGGAGACCCTCATCGCGGAGCAGAAGGTGCTGTTTGCGCGCGCGGCTGCTGCCTCCCAGGAGGACAAGGTTGCCATCCTCACCCGGGTGAAGGAGATCTCGAAGGAGATGGCGGATTTGGACAAGCCTGCGCCGCAAGAGGCCGAGGCCGACGTCGACATGAGCGACAGAGCCAAGCTGGATGCCGAGCTGGCCAAGCATGGCATGGAGACCACGGTTGGCAAGGACCAGGAGGAGCTGCTCCAGCTCAATGAGCAGCTGGCCGCGCTGAGGGATAAGGCGTCTACCCTTGGCATCCCGGCAACCCGGTACTCACCATATGGGCGCGGTGCGCCCCGCGGCAGGGCGCGTGGCCGTGGCCGTGGTCGTGGCGGTTTCGTGCGGCCTATGCGTCTTGACAACCGCTCGAAGACTGTCTTGATCAGCGGTGATGCTCTGACATCCGAGCAGGATCAGGTGGCTGTCAAGCAGTGGTATGAGAGCACTGGTGGTGTTGTCGAGCCGTCGGGTGAGAATGTCCTTGTGACCTACCCGAGTCGCGAGATGGCAGAGAAGGTGAGTTGTTCTTGTTGTCAGAGCTGACCGTATCAGGCCCTTTCGCTCGGTACCAAGGACATCGAGGTGCACGGCAACATTGTCGCGCAGTGGCATGCGGCGCCGCAGAACGGAGGTGGAGATATCGAGGTGCACATGGGTACGGAGCAGACCGGGTCGGAACGCGAGGCCGGGGAGGTCGACATGGCGGAGGACAGCGACCGCCGCGAGCGCGACCAGTAGGGTGTAGAAGAGAAGTCTGTACTGCATTCATTCATGCGATAGTGACGAGCCGGAGCTATGTTCCAGATGTTTACATATTCATAGTGTACAGGTACTTTTTACAACATCAATCTTCGTCCATCGCCTCGCCTCGCCCGCTGCCACTGCGCGAGCGGCTGCGTCCCCCATCGGCATCGCCGCTCTCCTCCTCTACCCTCCCGATTGAAAGGAGCCCCAAGCTCCCCAGGCTGGGCTGCTCGTTGCCTACCGCCACGCCGGTGGGTATGAACGGCCCGCCTAGTGGTTTACCCTCCTTCATAGAGGAGGAGAGGACGCCGCTCGTGCTCCCGATACTCAAGGCTGGCGACGCGGCGCGAGAGCGCGAGCTCATAGGCCGGGTGTAGGGGTGATGTGTGGACTTGGGCCTGGCGCCGATAGCGAGATACCCAGGACTACCGAGAGCAAGCGCCGAGCTCATCGACGGAACATGCGATGGCGAGCTGGGGATGGGTATGTTCGTGGGTTTGGATGGCGACAGTGCTGCGTTCTGGAATGGAGATGGCGAGCTCCCTCGAGGACGCTTGTATGGGTCGAACCGCTCCTCGGCCACGGCCTTGCCCTTGCCTTGCCGTGGGGGGTCGCGGTACTGCATCATCCCAACTGTTGGGGACGCAGCGAGCTCCGCCTTCTCGGCAGTCGGGGACCCGATTGGCGTGGCGGAGCCCATGCCCAGCCCGCCGAAGGCAGTGGGCAGTTGCAACCCCGTGCTAGGGGAGGGCGCAATGCGCGGCCTGTTGCCGTTGCCATTGCCATTGCCGTTGCCATTCCCGCTAATCGAAGGTCGCGCTGACCCGCCCGGCGTGCTCTTGCCCGAGTCTGAGCGCTGCCAGCTGCTGCCGGAGCTCGCAGGCCTGTCTAAGTCCATGATGCTCGCGAACGCAGAGTTGACAGCCCCACCCCCGCCTGTTGTGGGTACCCACTCCTCGTCCATCATGTCGTCAGAGTCCGAGTCGCTCTCCTGCCACCTCGAGCCTAATGGTACACGGTCATCGTCGTCGTCGTCGTCTACCATTTCTGGGAAGCGCCCGCGCGAGACTCGTAGATTACGCCGTTGCCGTGGAGTCAAGGGGAGCACAGAGGGGTGTGAGGTCAGCAGCCGCTGGAGGCGTGCTTCGGAGCGCATCTCGTGCTCTAACGGAGCTGATTCGGATATGAGCGTGGCAAGGAGAGCACCTGGCAGCGGTCGTCCCGTCAGGCGAGGATGCATGGGTGGCGCGGCCGCCTCGTTCGCGCCCGCTGAGGCTGACGGCCGGCGTTGCATGTGAAGCGGCCGCCATTGCGGCCTCTCTTCGTCCATCGCCATCGGTGACTGGCTCCCGCTGCCGCCTTCGCTGTGCCCATATATTGGAGGGGTGGACGTCGTCAAGCCTTCTAGCGGTATTGGCGGGGCAGAGGAGACACGGTGGACCGCTGGGAGGTGAGACAGACCGCCCGCCCATCGAGGTTGCGGCTGTATTGGCTGAGCGGCCACCTGCGGGGGGTCCGCAGTCAGGCTCGTGGGGGATATCTCGTGGTTTGCTGGGAGCTCAGAGACGTCCGTAGTTCGCAGACTGAGGAGAGAGCCTCGACGGAGGCGGCGGGCTTGGACATTGCGGCTGCCGCTGTTCTGTGGGGACGAGGGAGAGGACGATGCTGAGTGTGGGAGGGATGCTGAAGAGAGCGACGAGCTGCCCGAAGCCGATGTAAGGCCAAAGGCGCCCGTCGTGGCTGCAAAGCGCACTGGCGAACCTGGGCCCTTCGCGAAGGCTGGTGGCGGAAGCACCGACGAGGGTGTCGCTGGTCGGACAAGCTTGTTGTCGTTCATCGTGACGTATAGGTGGATGGGGCGCGCTGCTGCAGTGGCAACGACGCACGACTCGTGCTGTCAGCAGCCGACTGCGACGCTGCACCGTTAGAGTGCAAAGGACGGGCCTTGCTATGAGTTTGGACGAGAGCCAGAGCGGACGACACGCCGAAGGTTGGGAAGCATGCGGCTCTGTCGGTGGAGTAGTTGTTCCAAGTTGTTGAATGTCTCAACAGGAACGAGCCGCAATCCACGTTACACCCATCATTCCTGTCCACTCGTCAACGTTGCAACGCCTCCGTCGCACTTGAACATCGCACATGTCATGACCAACCCCACCGCCCCGCCAGCACGACCGCACTCGGCGAGCCCATACATGGCACTGCCGTCTGCGCTGTTTCGCACATCATCAGGGCGGTCGGGTACTTCGTCAATCACTTCGGGTCGACCAGCTGCAGTCCGGAGCTCTAGCGCTCGGGATTCCATATCCAGCTTGAGTGCGCGACGCAGAGAATCGGAGTGGGAGGACGCATGGGACTCGTCTTCAGACAGGGACGACGATGAGGGCCAGCCTCTTAATGCTACCTCGGCACCCATACCCATCCGCCGCGTCCCCGAGCTCAAGGACTCGCCACCACCTGGAGCCAGCGTTGCATCTGGGACGTCGGGATCGATATCAACGTCTTGGGTCAGCGCCTCGTACCACCCGACACCAGCGAAGGAGACACCACCAGGTGCGGGTCAGCCCACTGCCCGCGCAGTAGTACCCATTTCGAGCGACACGAATCTCCCATCCATCAATACCAACACACCACCGAGAGCTTCCGCCAGCCCGCCCCCAAAGACGGCGCCTGCGAGCACTGCGCCACGTCTACCACCAGGCGGGGCGTGGGACTTTGTGGAGGCCGCCGAAGCCTTGCCGCCGGCTGAGTGTCGCGGCGCGGTCGGTGCAGAAGCACTGCGGTCGGACGCGGAGGACATCCTGCGAGGTATGAAGGTCGATTAATACAGGATGCTGACACCTGCAGATCCCTTGCATCTCCTTTCTGGCCTCGCAGCATCTACTTCTGCATCCCCAGACCCCGGAAGTCAGACCGCTACGGCTGGGACTCCTGTAACAGCCAGTACTCCGGGGACAGCAAGCACATGGGGCTTGAACTCTGGCCCTGGGACCCCGTCTGCTCCGGGAACTCCATCGTCCGTGAGCGTCAAGCGACAACAGTCCGTCCGCACAGCGCGCAGGCGAGACCGATTCGCCAGTGCTCTTGGGGGCGATTCACATGGCAGCGTTAATGTGGGACAACTGAGGTCATTGGCGTGGGCTGGCGTGCCCGTGGAAGTGCGGCCGATCGTTTGGCAGCTGCTGCTTGTGAGTCTGTTCGCGCTGTTCGTAACTGACGATAGAACTATCTCCCACTGCCTGTCCAGCCTCGACTAGCAACACTGTCTCGGAAACGCAAGGAATACGCGCAGCTCGTGGAGCAGTACTTCAGCCGCGGGCCGGAATCCCTCGACCAGCAGATTTGGCACCAGATCGAGATCGACGTTCCAAGAACGCGGCCGGGTACCCTCCTGTGGTCATGTCCTGTGACACAGCGGGCACTGGAGCGGATCCTGTATGTCTGGGCCATCCGCCACCCAGCCAGCGGGTATGTGCAAGGCATTAACGACCTGGCCACGCCGTTCTTCGAGGTGTTCCTCAGCGCATACGTCTCGGTCGATCCCGAGCTGTTCGACATCACATTCCTCCCAGAAAACATCCTCGCAGCAGTCGAGGCCGACAGCTTCTGGTGTCTGACCAAGCTGCTCGACGGTATCCAGGACCATTACATTTCCCAGCAGCCCGGCATCCAGCGACTAGTCTCGCGCATGGGCGACCTGGTCAAACGCATTGACGCGCCCCTGGCCGCTCACTTCGAGGAACAAGGGGTCGAGTACATGCAGTTTGCGTTCAGGTGGATGAACTGCCTTCTCATGCGAGAGATCAGCGTCAAGTGCACGGTTCGCATGTGGGATACATATTTGGTGAGCACGCATTGTGAACGAGCTTACGCCCAGTCGGAAGGAACAGACGCATTCTCCACCTTTCACTTGTACGTGTGCTCCGCACTGCTCGTCAAGTTCAGCGACCGGCTGAGGGAAATGGACTTCCAAGTGAGCTAGATGACCGTTCATCGCTGACAGCAGGAAATTATAATGTTCCTCCAGCGGTTACCGACGACAACGTGGACTGACCACGATATCGAGTTGCTGCTCTCCGAGGCGTACGTCCTTAAGGCGACATGGCACGGCGCGGACAACCACTTCGCCAATCTGCCAAAACAGAACGGCTTCGGGATGATGGGTAGGTAGGATTTTAGCATAGCAGTACAGAGTCATGGTATCTATTGTGGAGGATACTTCGCTCGTTGCCTGAATGCGCGAGAGATCCGTCAAACTGGCGAACGCGGAGGAGAGACATATTCTCCGGAGGATTTCCTAATCATCCGAACACCAATAGTCTAGTGGTTAGGATGCTTCTCTTCCATTACGTGGAATAGATCAAGAAGCGGCCGGGGTTCGAATCCCCGTTGGTGTATCTTTTTTGTCTCCCTCCTATATATACTCGACCCTTTTGATATGAAGAAGAGCCTGGTCAAGGATGTCTGTTTCCCAGTCCATCACTTCGTCTTGAGTCTTTTGCCCCTCCGTTGCAAGGCAGTGCGAGTGTTGCTCGTGCCGATCAGCCGCCTACTGACGATGCTGACGCCCCTAGTGGGCTTCCGCTTTCCTGCCTTCTCTAGCTTCTCTTCTCTTACTTTGCGTGTCCTCTTCTTGGTCCTGGTCAGCACATTCTCACTATGCCCAGCCCACACTTTTATCGGTCTCAGGAAGAAATCGAGCGAGACGTGTACAAGCTCTACGCCGGCAACGACGCAGCCCCAATGGAGCACTCAAACATCCTACACACCTTCCGCGCCTACATGGCCGAGCTCCACCGTATCGGCTGCCCATGGGACGACGACCGCAAGTGCGACTTCATCTTCACCATCGTCGGCCCCCTCCTCAAGATGCACTTCACTGCCCTGTGGAGGACGTCGCCGCGGCAGGACTACCTCACGCTGGAGATGATCTATATCGACTACATCGCCTCCTGCATCGACAACAGTATCTGGGTGGAGATGCTCAATGCGCCCGAGGAGGTTCTTCCCGCCAATCGCACTTCTCCGGCTGTGGGCGAGTATGCCAGCGTGGGCGCTTTCTGTCCCGTGAGCAATGGTGTTAACTCTGGCCCGCGCTCTGGGGGCTCGTCTGCGTAGTGCCACTTTCACTGGCCGGGCCGACAGCACGTAGAGCGAAGCCGGTACTGTTGGTCTCATGCAGTCTGCGTATGTGAAGAGGATGTCCGTTGCTGATGCCAGATAGTAGGCTCGGCTGTGAAGTCGTACCCGTGGCTCGCTCTGCGTGCCGCTAGTCGGTGCGGGAGGTTGTTCACAGGTCACGTTTTGTTTGCCATGAGTCAGTATTCTGTATTCAGTAGCCCTTGTCATTGTTAGTACACAAATGTCAGCCAACGTATCGCGTAGCCATATCAAGATAATTGCTGCGATCAGTTCAGTGCGACGTCTACTGTGGCCATAATTGTCCAAGAATACCTCGACAACCCTCGACATTGCCACCAATGAAAAGCGGAACCAAATTCCACCATCCTCCTCCGACTTCTTTCGACCACCTCAACCCGAAGCACCTCCTCCACCAACTCATCTCCAACACAACAAAATGGGCAGAGGCTGGGCCATCAACCGGCAAATGGCAAGGCGCGTAGCCTTCGCCGAGAACGAGGTGCACCGCCGCGCGCTCGTCTCCGTCGCGCGCAACACCACCCTCCCGGCGCAGACACGGCATCGCGCGCAGCTCGCGCTCAACGCATACAAGGACGGCCAGGGGCGGCAGGGGCAGATCAACAACCTGTGCACGTATACCGGGCGGGCCCGGGGTGTCATCTCCAAGTTTGGGGTGTGCCGGGTGAGTAGAAGCGGGGTTGAGTCTGGCTTTGGGGCGGAAGTCGGGCCTGGGCTGGATAGTTGGGACATTGCTGATGGCAGATGGCGTTCCGCGAGCTTACGCTTAACGGCTGGGTTCCGGGGATGAAGAAGGGCTCGTGGTAGTGGATGCATTGCATTGTATAGAGCGGGAGGCTTGGCTGGTCCGGGTGGGAGACCGTACGGAATCGGTGGTACTCGTGTGACTCTGACTTCTGACATCGGGGTTCATCTTGAAGACGCTAAGATACAGGATGGTTTCTACGCAAATGCACCAGATGCCGGTAACGCTCAATGCCCTGCATGCCTCATTCCGCTACTCTATGGCCCACCCCACGGCGTCTGGTGCACAGTCTGGCTGAGGCCTAGCGTGCGCACCTCGGGCTCGACCTCCTCCTCCTCCTCGGGCAGCGGCTCGCCCTTCCACTTCTCCCTGTCGTCCTCGATGATCTTGACGACCGACTTGGCCGCCGGCCCAACAGGCACACGGAAGACCAGCTCGACATCGCGCTCCTCGGCAGGCTTGGCCTCCTCGCCTGGCGCGGGGTTGGCAACAAACACACGCAAGAAGCGCAGCAGCGACACATCGGTGTGGTAGTTTGCGCCCGGCTGGCCAAACTTGATCGCCCAGTCGTACCTTCTGTCAGCGGGCTCTACCTCTCGCACCAGCTCACCTCATGTTCGAGTTGATAACCACCCCGCCCGGCCGCGGCACCAGACACTGCCCCTTGCCCTCCTTTGCTGCCGTGCCGATCTCATGCGCCGCATTCCCAAGCCACGCGAGCATCTCGTCGGGATTGTTGCGGAGCGCATTCATGCCCCCGCGAATGGCGCGGGCGACGTCACGCGCCCGCAGGGCTGGCTTCTGCCCCGACTTGGTGGGCGGGAGGGGGATCTCACGCATCTGCGCGACGTTGGCCGCCAAAGTGCCCAGGTTGGCGGGGAAGGCTGCGTTCTCCCCGTGGAAGTTGCGGTACTGGTTGTCAGCGGCGTCACACCCTCACTCACGTTGATAGTCTGCACAACTCTGTCGACTGCGATGCCCGCACGCTCGAGCACGGACACCCACCAGCCGGAAACCATGTCGCCGTCGGAGACGTGCTCGCCCTGCGTGCGCGAGGCGGCAATGTGCGCAATGTCGTTGCGCGACAGCGTGACAGTGATGGGCTTGGAGCTGATCGTGGTGTCGGTGTAGCGCTTGATCACGGCGTCGATGGGCTGCGGCTCGAGGATGTCGAGGTGGTAGTCCTTGAGGATGCTCTCGCTAGCGGGCGGGATGGACACGTGCGGCGCGAAGGTCGGCATGTCCTCCTCGCCCACGTCCGCGAAGGAGAGGTTGTAGAAGAGCGACACGTCCTCCAGGAAGCGAGAGTAGGCTGCGGCATCGCCGAGGATGTGTGCCCAGTTCACGCCGAGGACGGACGCGCCCGACGCGAGGGTGCTCAGCCGGACGGTGAGGAGTGCGGCGTCAGCCCCTGCGACGGGGTAGTCGTCCGCCAGGGGTGGAACGTAACTCCCCAGCGAGGGCTGGATAACGTGCTTGTCCTCGTAGGGGTAGTTTGCGGCCGTGGTCTGCGTCGAGAACGGGATAGGCGAGTGCGTGAGGGAGATCTTTGGTTAGCCAAGTTGAAGATAGACCCGCGACGCACGGCAAACCCGTCCCCGGAGGAGGCCTTGACATACCGCCCAGCAATGGTGGGCCAATAGCTCGCGGCCTTGGCAAAGGCGGCCTTCAGGCGCGCCTCGTCGAGCGCGGTCGGGAATGCCAGCACCGAGGGCACCGAGCCCATCGCCCAGCTGGCTGTCAGCGGGGGGTTGTGGTCGTGGGCAACAGGCAGCGGGGCTCACTTGCTGATGGGGGCGATGGGGAGCTCCTGCTTACCCAGGGCGTGGGGGTTCACCACGGGGTCTGGGGTGATGTACGAGTCGGTGGTGCTCATGCTGTTTGTGGTGGAGACGAGGTGTGCAGAGGTGTGCGGGGAAAGAGGTTATATCACGATGCGGAGACGGATCCGAGATCAGGCACGGATCCGAGTGGGTGAGTTATCGCTGTGGCGAATGGAGGGATTTCATGACTTTCGAGGAATTATGAGCGAGCACGGTTGTCAGCTTGGCAACGATGACTCGAGCTACAGCCTCGCTTAGCACAAGTTTCGATGCGAACACGTTTGTCATCTTGCAGGTGGAGAGACTGAGTAGCTGTAGAAAGAAGGAAGCACAGCTCTGCAGCTGGGCATCACCAAGTCAGTCTGTATGCCCGCTTGCACCTTTGATGTTACCCAAACAAACCAGTACATCAACATCTATATTTTGTTGTCTACCTCAACATAGAGTAAACATTGCTACTTTTGCTATAACCCAGAGAAACGAGAACGAAACACCAATGTCCAGACTAGCTCTTGAAGTGAGGCGCGTTGAGCACAATGCCCATAAGCACACCAGCCAGCGTTCCCGCAATAGGAATAGTCATGATCCACGAGAACACCAGCAGCCCCACACGCTGGAAGTTGACAGCCTTGAGCGTGCCATTGCACAGCCCAACACCGACAGTCGCACCAGTGATGCACATCGACGTCGACACAGGCAGGGAGTACTGCGAGAAGACGAGGACCGTGATCGCCGCACCCATCTCCATCGAGCACCCGCGCGAGGGGGAGTGGTAGGTGATCTTGTTGCCCATCACCTTCATGATGTTGTACCCGTACGTGATGAGGCCGACTGAGATGGTGGCGGAAATCCAAGCCAGCTGCCAGATGGGAACGGGGGCCTTGGCGGACGCGGCGGAGCCAGTCTTCCAGGTGGTGTAGATGACTGCCCATGGGCCGGCGGCGTTTCCGATGTCGTTGGCGCCGTGGGCAAACGACGCAGTGCACGCAGTGAGGACCTGGATGAACGAGTAGGTGTGCTCCACCTCGTTGCTGTACTTTGGTGCGTGGGCGTACACCCTCTCCATGCGGTTGCCCTCGGGTGTGCCGGTGACGCCGGACTGAGCGGAGTGGATGTCATAGTGGAGTCCGTAGGTGAGCGCGACGACGACCATAGCGGGGATGCGCTTGAACAGCTTCTTGATGTTGTGGAACTCGTAGATCTCGCCCGGGCCGGTCTGGTTGTCGTGGAGGGTGCGCATCGCCCAGCCGAGGGGTCCCTTCTTCTGGCGGAGCTTGGCGTGGAAGCGCTCCTGGTTCTGCGCCATGATCTCCTTGTACGTCAACTGCTGGCCCTCGGCGGCGCCGTGGGTCCCAGCAGTGGCCTTGAGGTTGGGCGTGGCCTCGGCGGAGAGGGTGCCGGGCGTCATGGCCGCGGGGGGGAGACCCTTGAAGTCCTCGTCGGCGTAGCTCGGGCTCTCGGGGGTGTTGTTGGCCTTCTCCTCGTACATCTGGGCCTCTTCCTCGGCATCGTGCTGGATCACAGCGTAGTTGGGGACCTTGGCCTGGTCGGCGGTGTCGGGAGTCGGGCGGCGGAAGTTGAGTGGGCCGAGGAAGAAGTGGTACCACCTGATGGTGGGGTCCTTCTTGATGATGAGGCAGTAGAGGTAGGGCACGAAGAAGAGCGCAGCAAGGAGGCAGACGCCAAAGCCGACACCGAGGGTGACAGCGGCAATGTACCATGCGGGCTTCTTGTTCAGCTTGAGGTTGGGCGAGCCCTTGTACACGATGGAGAGGGTGCAGATCGTGGCCGCGACGAGGAACCAGAACGGCGAGGTCCACACAGCCCAGGCGGTGGGGTTGCGGCGGATGTGGACGACGACCTTGATGAGGGTGAAGATGATGCCGCCAAAGCATGCGGCGGCCACGGGCGCCATGCCCAGGCCGGCGAAGATGGCACCGAGGCCCTTGCCCTTGTTCCAGCCCCACTGCACATTGCTTGCGCCGACTGATGTTAGCTCGAGTCGCAATTTGGCGTTTTCTCACCAGTGGCAACTCCGACACCAGCGACAGCCGAGATGAGCGAGTAGGTCGACGAGACGTGCGCCGAGTGCCTGGTGCACCACATGACCCAGGACGAGGCGCCAGCGAGAGCACAGGTGAATGCGAGCATCTGGACGGCCGCGTCGCCCCGGAACGCAGAGTTGGGGATGATACCGTTCTTGATCGTGTCGGCTGTGCGTGCGCCGACGGTGATCGCACCGAGCATCTCGAAGATTGTGCCGAGCACCATGGCCTGGCGGTACGAGATGGAGCGGGAGGACACGGACGTCGCCCAGGCGTTGGCTACATCGTCTGCGGTTAGTCACAGGACTCGTATTGGAGACTCACTTGCACCGTTGTTGAACGCATCGAGGATGGCACTGGGGTCAGAGGCGACGTAGGGCGTACGCACAAGAAGGTGCCAATGGCGAGGATGTAGTCGTACTGGTGGAGAGGCATCTTGGGCTGCCGACTTTTTGCGATGAGAAGGGGAAGAGAGGGGCCAGCCGGCGAATAAGTACTCGACCGTCAGTGACGGTCCCGGCTGCATCTTGCTCTGCGAGCCGTTCCCTCCCGTTAGCATGGCGCAGAAAATCTCGCCCCCCTAGGTAGGTCAGCGCCCCGCCCCTCGTCGTCAAAGACCGAGGAGGAGGTAGGTGTCGCCCGGTGCCACACAGTTGGATGACAGTGGTGGTCGCCTGCCACCGGCGCGTGAGTTCATCCTGCCACAGCCCAGAATAGCGCTTCCTCGATGCCAAGACAGTCCAGACTGCCTCGTTTAGCACAAGCATCAGCTACGGCAGTTTGATCTCAACAAGCATACGAGCGCGGTATGGCGTGCAGTTGGCTGCAGGACGCGAGGAGAATGGGCGATGGGCGACGGCCAGGAGGCCTGCGGCGGGCAGAGGTCGGCGCGCCTGAGGGTGGGAACTCCTAGGGCTGGAAGCTGTACGGGATGGCCTGGACGCCGGGGAGGGCGTGTATCGCGCCATCGATGTTGGTGTTCGCGAGGTGGTCGAACGCACGTTTGTGCACTGCGGTGCGTGAGTGGTGGCAGTGCCATGTCCGACCGACAGCGTTTACCTCTGTCGGTGTGATTGTCCAGGGCGCGGGGGGCGATCTGGCCGCCGGGAAAGCGCACGCGACCAGAGCATGGCTAGCTGGGCGGGCGTGAGATGGAAGATCTGGCGAGCTTCAAGCTATGAACTGGGAGGTACGGATTATCTCGTCGGACTGATGTCAATGTCGATATCGATGCAGTGGCTAATATTAGCACGCACGTTTATGCCTCCCTCGTACTGTTACTCGCTTTCCCGCGGAGCTCCATTGGAATCAGATCAACCAGGAGGGGTTGATGACTTGTTGTGCCTGAATTTGATGGTCATTAGATCGGATGGACATGTGGGACGCGGTAAACGGTATCGACGGTTTCGGGCGGGCACTCTGCACCCCGGAGCTGTCGGATCGTCCGCTCGTACATGAGTCCGCGGAGGAGCGCTGCGGCCACGAACTGGGTGGATGGAGATCAGCCGTCGCTAAATAGGAATGGAGGCTAGTCACCCATCGATTAGCGGCGGCGAAGAGAACCGGTCGCGACCAGTTCTGCAGTGTCCAGGCCGAAATTCAGACCGACAAGTCTACGCTGTGGGAACGATTCTGTTGCAGCTAAGTGTGTATCATGAGGTTTCGAGCAGCACGTTGTAGGTTGTGTTCTTCCTGCCCAATCCTGACCGTGGCGAGAATGAATGGCACGCACGACGATCAGCGCCGCGCCGCGCGGAGTGGCTGCTGTTTTCATCATCGTGTCAATACTGCCCGACACAGCGAAGCACCTCCCGCTGAACTTTATTGCATTTGCCCGAAACTGGGCCAGAGTTACTTGGACCCGGTGTTACTTCGGGGTTCCTCTTGGTGCCTTTCATCGTCTGGTCTCGACTGACCACGACTAGGTAGCTCGGCGAGCGAGCGGGAGACTCGAGTTCGACTTCGTAACGCTGGACTGACGTCGCCAGATCGACTGGCAAGGCTCGCAGAGGAAGCGCAGGGACGTCGTAGGTGAACTTTGCGACTGCCGGATCTTTCTGTTGTGCCATATAAGGCCCCTTGGTCGTGCGAACTCGATCTGGCATGCCCCCAACACTGTGCTCACGAAATATGACCGCCACTGCACACTTCTCTCACCTTCTTCCCTTCGTTCTCTGTCCCATCGATCATTCTCCGTCCCCCTCATCCCAACATCTCCGATATCCACTCGCTCCTCACATTTCTCATTCTCCATACTTCGGCGCCTCCCCAGACTGCCATCGTGCCTTCCCCATCCCTACTTCTTCCGCGACCCCGGTAGGGGTCATAGAGACAGGAATGCTCACGGGGTCATAGTTGGTGGTAGTACGGGGGCTCAAATGAGAGAAGCAGAGGCGACGAGGCAGGTGGCATGTGGCAAGTGGCAGGTGGCAGTTGGATATGCGGGTGCTGGATCTCGAGGGAAGTGCAGTGCAGAGTTGGAGATTGCCATTCGGAAATCGACCTGCCAACCTCAGTCATGCGAGGTGATGGAAGGTCTCATGATGCCACTGGCGTGCTGCCGCGCAGCCGTGGGCTGTATGCAGCGGCATGGTACATAAAGTGCATTGCATTGGCTCGTAACTGGCCCGCTTCATAATATGACGCACGAGGGATAAGTGGCAGTTGACATGTGCCTGGTGCCAAGCTGGGTAGATCGCTCTTTCGGGTGTAGGCAGTGTAGAGGACAAGGTCATCCTTCAATGCGTACCAGCTATGGGAGTGGTGCGATGCGATTGGAGGGTCCACGCTGCCGCGGCAGGGCTGGCCACGCAGGTCTATGTAGCGCCTTTAGGCACAGAGCGCAGAGCATGAGCGCCCGCTCTGCGGCAACGATCGCTGAGGTTTGACTTTAACACATGACCGAGGATCGTGTCGATCACTCAGACACGATCTGGCGTGGCTGTGCCTGGTGCTGGTCGCTGTCGTGTCGTGTCTCGCGGTCTCGCATCGTTGTCTCGTGCTATGCCTCGCGCGTGTCAGCTGCCACACTGGATCACTGGAAATCTCGACGCCGAGGTTTCTGCAGTAGAGCTAGGTGGAGGCAGACCACGGGCTGGGGACCAAACATGTGTGCGTTATATGATGGTCTCGGCAGAGCCGATGGGCTGCCCCTGCTCTATTGACCGTTGCGCGTTGCGTCTTTGTCCCACTAGTGTACTATTCATGCGCGCTCCCGATCCTCAACGCGTCTTATCTATAGTCATGGGCTGTTGCCTGTTATCATGCTTTGAGTGTGGTTGACGCAGCCAGACTGACTGCTTGAACATGTGAACGTGGGGTGCGTAATCGAGTGGCCTTGTACCTACCCCATGCTCTACAGCAGTCAGTAATGACTAAAGCGAGTATGGAGACGTATCGCTGTCAAGTACCACCCGTCCCGGGCTGCACTTGGATACTCTTGCCTCGAGACGACGCCTCGATGCACCGCGCGTCTGTTAATCTGCTCAAAACGCATACAAGCGGTCGGCTGTCGGCAACAAATCGCTGTAAACAAATGCAGTGCAGTGTTCGACGATCAAGACATCTCTGTAGACTTTTGTATGCCATGCGGGTTGTCTAGCCGACATACGCGACCGCCTCGATCTTGCGGGTAGTCATTGTTTGTTTGCATCCTCATGGGTGGACCGTCAGCTGCCGTCAGTTGTCAGTCAACAACGACCGCATGCAACCCCGGATGTAGATACCTCTCTTCCTTGTTATCAGCCTCTCCCATGCTCTCTCTCGCCAGGCACTATCTGATGAGACGGAATAAAGAGTCCGGGCCCACAGTTAGCACAGCACTGCCTTCCGGGGCGCGAAAGGCGGCCGGACTAATCACGTGACTCTCAGGTCGTGGGCTAGGGCTCCACTCCCTCCCCCTTAGCGTCTCTCCTCTCGTGGGCCGGCATAGGATCGCCGCTTGGAACCCCTCTTCGCCCGAGGACGGAATTTTCATCCCACCAAAGGCCAGCCCAGCCAGCCAGGCCAGGCGGAGAGAGGAGCATTCGAGCATTGTAATGGAAAGGAATAGCGTGGCAAATCCCTTAGACGCGTTGACGTTGTTCCAACAGACACTGCTTTAGTAGTTGGAAACATCTTTCTCTCATCTCTCCATTGTCCTCATTCCCCTCTCCCTCACCCTCTCCCTTCCACTCTCTTCTTTCCCAAAGAGTTTATCGATTCGGGCAGACTCGTCTCTCCTTTC
Organism: Cutaneotrichosporon curvatum; assembly: GCA_001600275.1. Classification (NCBI taxonomy): domain Eukaryota; kingdom Fungi; phylum Basidiomycota; class Tremellomycetes; order Trichosporonales; family Trichosporonaceae; genus Cutaneotrichosporon; species Cutaneotrichosporon curvatum. The sequence continues at coordinate 22,752 of BCJH01000002.1, read as the reverse complement.
AGTCACAAACTTTTTGTGTCATTCTGGCAACAGCTAGACACATCTCCATCGACAACCCTCTCCCCTCGCCTCTTGTCATCGCTCATTTCTCCATCGACAACAAACGCCCTCGACCCACACACTCCTTCGACCCACCCCACTCACTCACTCCACCCACCCTCCCTTCCTATGGCGTCCCGTATTTTCGCCACCGCCGATGTGGCAAAGAGTAAGTGGACCGCCTCTCAACTGTCGGCTAACCACCCAGACAACTCGCGCAAGTCGTGCTGGGTGTCGTACCGCCGCAAGGTGTACGACCTCACTCCGTTTCTCGCGGACCACCCGGGAGGCGACGACATGATCCTCCGCTTTGCGGGGCAGGACCTGGGTCGCATCCTCGAGGACCCAACGGAGCATGTGCACTCGAACGCCGCGTACGACATGCTCGACGATCTCCAGATCGGTATCATTGGCGCGAACGAGTCGACCGTGTCGGATGGTAAGTGCTTGCTCAAGCAACAAAGCCTGTATACATGTGCTAACGCGCAGACTGGGTCGCCGACGAGAACTTCCACCCGGACGAGACGAACGCCATGGCCGACTATGACAAGAACCAGTTCCTCGACCTGACCAAGCCCCTCCTCATCCAGGTGTGGAACGCGCCCTGGTCCAAGGAGTACTACCTCAGCCAGGTGCACAGCCCACGACACCTGAAGGACTCGGCCCGCCTCTTCTCCTGGGACGTGCTCGAGATGCTCACCAGGACAAAGTGGTACGTGGTCCCGCTCGTCTGGGGGCCCATCACCATCTTCCTCACGTACCTCTCCCTCCTGCAGTTCACCGACAGCCGCGTCGTGGCCGGCTCGCTCCTCCAGTGGCCGCCGCAGCTCTCCACCCTCCCCGCGATCACTGGCGCCGCGTTCTCCAAGTTCTTCGCCTGCTACGCGCTCGGGTGCCTCATCTGGACGATCCTCGAGTACACGCTCCACCGCTTCCTCTTCCACATTGACGACGCGCTCCCGGACCAGAACTGGGCCCTTCTCCTCCACTTCCTCCTCCACGGCATCCACCACTACCTCCCCATGGACCGCCTCCGCCTCGTCATGCCCCCGACGCTGTTCTTCATCCTCGAGACGCCGTTCACCAAGCTCGCCCACCTCCTCTTCCCCAAGGCGGTCGCCAACGGCATCATCGCGGGCGCGTTCACCTTCTACATCCTCTACGACTGCATGCACTACGCGCTCCACCACACGCGGCTGCCGCAGTACCTCAACGAGCAGAAGCGGTACCACCTCGCGCACCACTACAAGAGTGAGCCAAGCGCGGAACCGCTTTCGCAGGCATATGCTGACTTTGCAGACTTTGAGCTCGGCTTCGGCGTGACCAGCAAGTTCTGGGACATCATCTTCAACACCCTCCTCCCCCTGACTGAGAAGTAGTCCGTCCCGCTCATCTGATGTGATAATCTAATAAGTGCGGTGAGTGGTGTGTGCGTCGAGGTGCGCGAGATGCGCGTGGCCGGCAGGTTGTGCTGCAGTCGACCGTACCCTCTGCCCCGAGAACGACGCCCACGCGCCACGCCCGCCGCCGTAAAATAGCGCTACCCAGGCTCCTGGCTGTAGCCCGCGATGTATTATACCCTCGAGTCTTGGCTGACGAGGCGTGCGAGCGGTGCAGATTTGTCTATTGTGGGTAAGATCGCAGCTCGAGCGATGGTTTGTGCTCTTAGGCTGTGAGCGCGAGTATCGTTTCGATGGCGAGGTCTGCGATGCTTGTTGATTGTGTACACTCCGCGACGCGCACGACATCGACATCGAAAGTGAGCTAGCGTTGCAGATCACTTCGCACAGAGCGCGAAGCGCATTAAAGGACTGCATGAGTCACAAGACACCGTATTCTCAGACACACGAGACGGACTGTATTAGATGTGTTGATCAGATAAGCACGAGACACGTACGAGACCGGCTAGGCAGTCCAGGCAGTCTGAGCGATGCACGACACGCACAAGACAGACTAGACGTGCCGTACGACACAGAGCCACACAAAGGCAGACTAGTGATGAGGCAAGCTAGTGGCACAGTCTCGCAACATCACATTACGTCAGCCGAATCATCGTAGCGCATTCGCTGTACCATGTACTGGAGCAACGGGTCAGTGGCAGTGCATGTAGTGGGACGGAGTAGCAGTGGGGTGGTAGTGGCGAAAGTATACGTCGGTCGGCTTCGTATCGGTTCGAATCGATGCGGTAGACGGCGCTCTACTATGATCTGCTGCCTGGGCTGGGTGCATGGGCTGCCGAATCCGGTCTGTATCCTGTGGCTGTGGATGTGGGGCCGGGCGGTCTCGTGATCCCCCAGTAACGTACCAGGCAGACAGGTAGTCATGCCCGTGCCCGTCCTCATGCTCGTGCTAGCCCCCGTGGTCGTGGGCATGCTCGTGGTGGTATTTCCTCCGAGCCGGAACGTGGTCAGAGGTATAAGCTAGCTCAGTTAGTGAGCGCTGCGATGCAATGCTGATCGTCGCTTCGTGGTTTCGGTTGGCGGTGATCGACTAGACGGAATATGGAGAGAATGGGGTCTCACGTGTGCGGGGGAGCGGGATGCAGGATGATCAGCCGCCAACCGGGTAGGTGGGTAGGATTATAGGAATATAGGAGTACATGGGTCGGGAGGGTTGTGAGTATGGAATAGGAGTATAGGAGTATAGTAGCAGGATAGGAGTTTCGGGTGGAGCATGGCGCTGCGATGCTCGATGTTGTGCAGCGTTCAGCGTACGTGAGGGCGTCGGCGCTGGCGTGCGCGGCTAACGTGAGTTAGATGCTCGTGGTGATGCGCGTGATGTGGCAGCGGGACACCTAGGGCAAGCGTGGGCGAACGTGCTTAGGCGTGGGCGGGCGAACGATGACTGGGCGTGGGCATGCTTACGCTGATGAGCATGGGCTGAACGGGCTGAACGTGCATATGTGTACGTGATCTGCATGTACCGTACGTGATCTGCGTGATCGAGAGATCGGCGGGCGGGTCAGAGCCACTGCTCTTGCTCACGGCTCTGAGGCTTGGGTGGGCTGAGGCTTGCGGGGTAGAGATGAGAGGCTCAGTGGCTCATAACTTTCGCAATTCAGTGGAGTCGGAGGAGCTGGTCAGAGCTGTGACAAGGCACACGGATTAACGCCTCAGAAGCAGAAGGTCCAAAGCAAGATCAGAGGCACAGCTGCAGCACACGGGGGAGCTAGCACGATCAACGATTGCTAGTACGACGAGCGTACGGCAGCGGAGACGTACTGCTGGTGCTGCTGATCGCACATCGCAGGTCGTGCGCAGAGCCCAGAGATCAGAGCTCAGAGATCGCAGTCGCAGTCGCAACGCGGACGCAGTCTCCGACGCAGGCAGTCGCTGGACGGCACCGCAGGACATGATGGGACAGAAAGTCCGCTGGGGTTTGCTTGGGCTTGGGCTGGGCTTGGGCTTGGGAGCTTTGGCTTGGAAGTGTGAGGGTGAGGGTGTGGATGTATCAGGTGACGCTGTGGCTTGGAAGTTTGGGGATGTGCAGGTGGAAGGGTGGGTGGGTGGAGGGCAATCAGAGGCGCCGCGGGAGGGTGATTGACGTATGGCTGCGCTGCGCTTCGGGCTGTAGGCTGTAGGCTGTGTGCAGTAGAGGGGCAGAGGTAGAGGCAGAGGCAGAGGAGGGGCAAGCAGCGTAGATGGCAGAGACTACAGAGGCTACAGAGACAGAGTGATGAGTGAGTCACAGCCGTGGCTGACGCGTGAGACTTGACCTCGCCTGACGAGGGCGAGGGCGCGCATGTTGCACGCTAGCTGCAGTGTAAGAGGAAGAGGCTTATTGCTTGTTGCAGTTCTCGTAAACGACAAACAGCAAAACACAGAGGTCGTGATTGTACGACGGAGAGAGGAGGGGGAATCGGCAGAGCAAGCTGCGGCAGTCGCAGTCAACAGTCTTCGGCTGCCGCATGTGTTGGTGTTGCAGCGTCGCATCTGTTGTGCTGTGATCTATCTATTACAATGTTTTACCTTTTTCCCCAAGCTCTGGGAAGAAGAGCAGGGCAGAGAGAGTTAGGCAGAGAGGCCAGAGCAGAGGGCAAGGAAGACAAGAGACACAGCCGGATGGGATGGGATGGGATGAGATGGGATGCTGGAACTGATGCTTGATGAAAGGAGAAGGTGGATGAGGGAGGGGGAGCAAGGGGCCAGTCAGGGAGAACAAGCAAGGGGAGGAACAGACCAGGGCGATTCGAGTCAACTGGCTAAGGGGAAGTGAGACAGGGTGTGAGAGAGAGGAAGAGGAACAGAGGAGAAGACGGCAGGAAGGCAGAGGCAAGCAACTCAGAGCACATCTACAGGCACACGCCCCGCGCCGGAGAGTTTTTGCGCTATCCTCGCCGGGGTTTCAGCAGAGTTCCAGCTTAGAGCACGCCTTGGGCCATGCGCCTGGGCCATGCTTATACTGATTGCGGTTGGCGAGGTTGACTGACCCTTGCGAGTGTCTCTGGGTCGACCAGCGGGAACATCGTATACCTTGCTGCCCTTGCTTCCTCTGCCTGACCAGTCTCGGCTTCCCTTGCTCTTCCCTCGTCTCCCCTATTTCATCAGGGATCTGCTCCTAGCCTCCCCTCTGTCATCTCCCTGCCTCTCTCTGCTCTTCTGCCTCGCCTTGCCCAAACCCTACATCATCCAGGTACGGGCCATATCCCACCATCACCCACTGTACGAGACCCGAAAGAACTCACCATACAGCCTACGACCACGACCGACGACCATCACCTCGCCGGTTCCCCCTGGGCCACCCTCCCACTGTAGGCATACACCATATCACCCACTGTAGCCGGCAAGCAAGCAGAGCAGCAGCCAGATCGGACACCGACACAGCGGAGAGGAGAGACACGGTCGCATCCATCCATCCAACCCCCAAGCACGACTACTAACTCTTCTCATTCTCTTCTTCAAGTCACGTCCTCCTCTCATCGACACCGACTCGACCCAGTCGCTCGTCACTCCTCGCCCCTTCTACCCCATCTATCACCTCAACCCACCCCCTACCACACTCTAGCGGGTTCGGGCGGCCCCGCCATCCACCCTACCACTACCTGCCTACTCACCCCACACCGAGGCACACGAGGCCATCACCCAAACCACACCCACCTTCTACACACACACGCCCCCCTCCCTCTCTTCCACCATCCTCTACCACCCTCTCCTCTCTTCTCTCTCTGCATAACTGCACGACACAACTACACCACTCCGACCCCCAACCGTGCACCCAGCGCGCGTCTCCCATCACTCACGGACACAACCCCCCCACCACCGGCCATCGACCAGCTTGAGACCACTTTTTTTCGGCTACTCGACACAGCCACAGCCCGCCTCGCCGCCGGGTCGACCTCCAGTCACCCTCGGCTCTGGGCATCAAGTGACTGACTGACAGTGCAGACCGTGGCAACAAGGCAAACGAAGGCCTCCAGAGTAACGATTGCAACAACGCACATATCGACATCCCACACCACCACTCTCGTCACCCCTTGTCACAGCCACTAGTCCACCTGCCTGCCTGCACACACGCCGCCGCCTCGCATCTGCCTCTCACCTCCATCACAAATCCACCAACCCCGTCTCCTCCGGTGCGTACCGCGTCTCTCTTGTCCTGTCTCGCTCTTTGTCCAAGTCATCGCTCGCTAACTTGCATAGGCGATACCAAAAGCGTCTCAGAACAGATCTCTTTCCACCCAAATCGGTTCATCCCAACCAACCCTACGTCTCTTCGCCTTTCACGACTCGACCTCGCACGCATCGACCTCATCCCATCCCCCCCGCCCCCCGCCTGACCAGGCAGCATGTCCAACTTTGCACAAGGCTTCCAGAACGGCTTCGACCCCTCCCTCCTGTACCTCCCCAATGGTGGCAATCTTGGCGTCGGCGGCGGCAGCAGTAATGTCGGCGGAGTAGGCGGGGTCTCTGGCGTCGGTGGAGTAGGTGGCGTAGGCGCCGGGGGCAATGTGGGAGGACTCGGCGATCAGTCTCAGCAGAACCAGAACCAGAACCAAAACCAGTTCGGCATGGTCGGTGGTGCGGGTGCTGGTGGCGGCGGCGTCGGGGGCAGCTCTACCGGCCTCGGAGTGGGGAACGCGGGCGCAGCCGGATCCTCTGCGGGCGGCAGCGGCCTCCCCCAAGGATGGCTCAACTCGTTCACCTCGCTCCAGTCCCAGGCTAGTCAGCAGCTCGACCAGCGCGCCCGGCAGCAACAGCAACAGCAGCAGCAGCAGCAGCAACAACCGGGCGCAGCACCCGGCGTCTCCCAGCCTACCGTCATGAACGCGTCCATCAACGGGCCACAAAGCGAGAGCAATCGCCAGCTTGACATTGTGAGTTTTCCTTCCCATCGATCTCCATCCGGCTTGTTCCTTCTAGCATTACGACTCTCCACCTCCCCGCATCGATCTACCTTCGTCGTCGTTCCACTTCGTCATCCTTTACTTCCCGCTTGTCCACCCGTTGTCTCTATCACCCCTGATCAGCCAACTGACATCAGCTCCGGTCCATGCAGGCAGCTCGCGCTGCAGGTGGCGGGATGCAGAACCAGTCCCCACAGCAGCTCGCACAGGCTGCCCTTATCCAGCAACAGTTGCAAAATGCTCAACAGCTACAAAACCAGCAGAGGGCCCAGCAGATGCAGCAGCAGCAGGCCAACAACCCTGCGTCTGCTCAGCAACCCCAACGGCCGCAGGGCCAGGGCGGGGCACTGAGCATCATGGAGCAGATCCAAGGCTTGGCCAAGCAGACGGCTGAAACTATCCTCAAAACTAGCGTATGTCGCATACTCGCAACTACTCTGACGCGCAGGACCTGTCCACCATCCAACCGCCAGCAACGCTCATGCAGTACGCCCAGATTCTCAGCCGTGCGAACCCGAAGACACCGGAGATGCTCACGGCCATGAGTCGACTGTGGGTGTGATCGTCGGGAAGTTTGCTGACACGTGTAGGCAGCAGTACAACGGGTTGATGGGATCCAAGCCGGCCATGCCTATAGATTTGACGACGTCGGGCGGCGCTGGCGGCCTTGGGCAGCAGCAACAGGGTCAACATACTCAGCAGCAACAACAGCAGCAGCAGCAGCAGCACCAGCAGGCGCCGGGCGGGATGCAGCAGTCGGGTGTGCCCCTTGGTGGCCAGGGCGGCATGAACGCGACTGCGGCTCAGCAGGCTTTCGCGAAGCGGATGTTGCCCAACCAGCCGCCGCCTGGGATTACCCAGGCGCAGGTTGCGGCTTTGATTCTGCAGCAGCAGCAACAACAGCAGCAGCAGCAGCAACAGCAACAACAACAGCAGCAGGCGCAACAGGGCCAGCAGCCGCAGCAGCAGCAACAACCCCAGCAACCCCAGCAGCAACAGCAACAGCCATTACAGCAGCAGCAGCGGCCCAACCAGCCACGTTTGCCGGGCAATATGACCATGGCCCAGCTGCAGCAGCTGACTGGCCCGGGCGGCCAGCTGGCCAACATGTCGCCGCAGATGCAGCAGCAGGTGTTGGTCAAGCTTCGGCTGCAGCAGCAACAACATCAGCAACAACAACAGCAGCAGCAGCAACAGCAGCAGGCGCAACAGGCTGCGCAGGCAGCACAGGCCAACCAGATGCAGAACCAGGGCCACCAGGCACAGGGATCGCAGCTGCCCAACCAGCTCACGGGGCAGAACCAGCTCCAGATGGGACAGCAGCAGCAGCAACAGCCGCAGCAGCAGTCGACGCCGAATCTCAGCTCGACGCCTATCCCTCCTGCGCAGCAGCAGATGCAGCAGCCCCAGCAGCCGGGTATCACTCGGTCGCCATGGCAGGCCGCGCAGCAGGCCCAGCTCCCGCCACAGGGCCAGCAGCAGCCCCAGCAGCCCCAGCAGTCACAGCTTGGCGCGTCGATCCCATCCGAGGACGACTTTAAGCATCTTCTCGGCCGGGTGCTCAAGAACCCGAACGTGTCGTACCCGCAGATCAACGGCATGGAGGTCAACCTGTACAGGCTGTTCCTTCTTGTCATCGCGCACGGCGGCATGGCCAAAATCCAGGAGGGCCAGCCAGACCAGATGTGGGGCCAGATTGCGATGCAGATCGGCCTCCCGAACACTCCGGGGGTGGTGGCTAGCCTGCGCGAGTACTACCAGTCGTTCAACGGGCCGATCGAGCTGCTCTTCCTGTCGAACGTCAACCGGGCCCGCCCGGAAGCCGCTGCTGCTCTTGCTGCAGCACGGCGCTCCCAGGATGGGTCGCAGGCTGGCCAGCTCCTTGGGCAGGGGCAGCAGCCACCGCAGGCGACTGCCCAGGCGATGCAGCAGGCGCGCAGCCAGCTCGGCGCCATGGGCGGCCTGGGGCAGCAGTTTACGGCAACGCCCCAGCAGCAGCAGCAGTTGAGCGGCCTGATGCAGCAGCAGCAGCTGCAACAGCAACACCAGGTGCAGCAGCACGTGCAGCAGCAGCAAACGGCTGCGCAGCAGTTGCAACAGCAGCAGCAGAAGCAGATGCAGCAGCACTTGCAGCAGGCGCAGCTACAGCAGCAGCAGCGCCAGCAGCAGCCCGGCCAGCAGGGACAGCCGCAGCAGGACAACAACAACAACAACAACCAGCCGCCAAACGCCAACGACTTTATGAACTCGCTGTCGCAGAACCCGGGGCTTATGATGCGCAACGCGCACCTCCAGCAGATGTACCAGGCGCAGCAGGCTGCCAACCAGGGCGGCATGCAGGGCTCTGCTCTGGGTCAGAACCAGACCGGCCAGGCCGGGCAGGAGCAGTCTGGCGGAATGCAGGGTGGTCTGCAGAACTTGCAGCAGCAGCAGCAACAATTGCAACAGCAACAGCAACAACAGCAGCAGCAGCAGCAACAACAACAACAGCAGCAGCAGCAGCAGCCACAGCAGCAACAACAGCAGCAGCCGCAGGGGCCGGGCCAGGGGCAGAGCAACCAGCCGTACCCTCAGCCGCGTAACCTGACTGAGCTGATTGCGAACATCCGCGCTCGCGAGCAGGAGCTGGAGAACGCCTTCATGAACACCCGGAAACAGGCCGTGCAGATCCCGCCAGAGCAGACGGTCGAGTACCGTACGACCCTGGAGCAGGTCGCGCGCCTTGCACAAGAGGCACGCACCAAGAGCCCGCTGTTCAACGTCATCTGCAACAACGAGAAGGACAAGGCGCGCTGCAACGGCCTGGTGCAGCTGTCGTCGATCTGCTCCGCTGCGGTGCAGAAGGCGAAGAACAACCAGCCCTGCCTGACGCTCAAGGAGCTCGAGGGTGTCCGCGCCAAGATGAAGGAGCAGCTCGACGAGTCGAACGTGCACCTCCAGGAGGCGATGGGCGACCCGCGCCTGAGGATGCGGATGCAGATGCTCACGAGCGAGCTGAACAAGGTGTCGAATATGGGGTTGCCGAACTTTGCGGGTGCGGGTGCTGGGATGGGCCAGCAGCAGGGCCAGCAGCAGCAGCAGCAGCAACAACAACAGCAGCAGCAGGGCCAGCAGCAACAACCGGGGCAGCAGATGCAGATGCCGCAGCAGGGTCAGCAGCAGCAGATGCCGCAGCAACAGCAGAACCAGCAGAACCAGCAACAGCAGCAAACCCAGCAGCAGCAGCAGAACCAGCAGCAGCAGTCACAACCGCAAGCTCAGCCGCCTGCGCCTCTGTCTGCCGGGGGTATGTCGGCCGGCGGCGCGAACATGATGAGCCCGGAGGTGCTGAACAACCTGATCAAGCGACCGCTCAAGCAGGAAGACCTCAAGCCGCCGCCGCTGCCCAAGGCCAAGCGGCAGCAGAGCAAGACGGTCGCACCTTCACCCAAGACCGAGCCGCCACGCACCCCCGCTGCCTCGGCGGCTACACCCGCCGCCGAGTCCTCCTCCACGCCCGCGAGCTCCGCCCCGGCCCCGAAGAAGCGCAAGGCGTCCACGGCCACTCCCAAGGTCACGAAGAAGGCCAAGTCTGACGCGAAGGGCTCCCCCGCCGTAGCCACACCACAACCCCCACCGGCCGACACCGCGTCCGTGACCCAGGCCTTCACCGGCTCCGCGACCGCCATCCCGCGCGCCTCCCAGGCCGACTACTTTGCGCAACAGGCCAAGTCCGCCGAGGGCGAGCGCGCCCCCGCCGCGCCCTTCTTCGCCCTCCGGAACAGCACCGCCTCGTTCGACGGCGACATCGCCGCCGCGCTAAGCCTGTGGTCCGATGCCGCCGCCGCTGCGGGCGTCGCGCCCCCCGCCCTAGCCACTGAGGACGCACTAGCCGACCAGTCCTGGCACGACTTTATCAATGAGCAGAGTTTTGACGGCGACGAGCCGACCCCTTTGCTCACGCGATGTCGCTCGCTCGATACGGACCCGGACTGTTCCCCCCGGGATGCGGATGTCCTGGGGCTGGGCAGGTCGCCGCTCGCGCAGATGCATGGGGCGTATGCGACTGCCGGGGCGGGGGTTGGTGGCCTCGGAGGCGTGCCGGAGAAGCGGAGGGTGCCGCTCATGAGCCCGGGGGCGGGGGTGTACAATGGGATGTTGTATGTTGACGCGGAGGAGGAGTTTGCGTGAGCGGGGAGCGGGGAGCGGTTTACCGCGAGCCGCGTGCTGCGAGCCCGGGGCGGTCGGCGGGGTGGGGTGGTGCGGTGTAGGCATGTCGGTCGTGGCTGCGGCTGTGACTCGATGTTGCACGCCGTCCTCCCTGGACGCTGCCGCTGCTCGCTCTCCACTTGGGCAGGCAGTCCGATATGCTCCTTGACGGGCATAGGGCGACGACTCTTCGGCCAGCCGGCACGGCATAGACTTTACTTCTACCTCCTCAAGCATTGGGCGATAGTCGCTGCCCGACCCCATCTTCGGCTTCCTGTCGCAGCCTGACTACTTCACATCATTTGTCATGATCTTTATCCGACTAGCAGTCATCTACGGTCACAAGTCTATCATAGATCGTCGACGTTCTTCAGCGTCAGCACCGTCTATCATCTTGGCAACACTGCAGTCCTTTGTCCTGCCTCCAGGCCATTGTCTGAGCCAAGAAGCTGGCATCTCAACTTCTACCCATCAAGCAGGGCCACCTCACATCTGGCCCACCACCTGATTACTCTTACCTTCCAATCTCGGTTTCCCATCGTCCGTCTCATCTTCTCTTATCTCCTCTCGATCTCGATCACGATCAGGTGTAATGTGTGATTAATTAATATGTACAGCATCTTGGTGTACGTGGGTATGCAATTTGGACAGCGAGTGCCGCGTGGCTGGTGGTTGAGCGTTGCCAGAGCAAGGAGGGTCACTGATGTGGCACTTGGTTGTTGCTGCATTCGGTCACTGACGATCCTCTTGCAACTTGCCGGCACGTCGTATACGGTCTCCCGCTTACTCGAAGACGTTCATGTTTCAAAGGCTGGTGGTGTATCTAAGCGTAGCATCAGTAACTCACAGCAGTAGATCAACGGGCAGCGCCAGGACGTCTGTACTGTAATCACCTGATGATGATCTTTCGAGGCTTTGTAGCATCCCACCACGAAGGCAACGCGACAATCGCCACATGCGCCACCTCTGCTGCACAGCGAACAGCATGTATCGAATGCAGTATTGACCTCCAGCATCATCAGCTCGTTCAGACTAGGCAAGTCACACTGACACGGAGCCTCCCACCGTCCACCCACAATACCTCAAACCAACCACTTCGGCACCGGCACGACCACCCATCAATGATGTCAACGTCCACCGTCATCGAGCCTCAAGCGAGCGTTGGCATTCCACTGACGGCCGTCGTCCCTAGTCACGCCTGTCCACATGTCATGCACTCCCGTACCCCTCCCCTCCTCATACCCCTGGCCGTCCACATCCCGCCGCATTCATATGCATCATTCACGGCATGATACATGCCACATGTCCCGCGTCCCTAGAGCTATCCATTGCCATAACGTTCCCTACATCACAGCTTGTTCCATGCCATCCCGGCCCCGTCCTCTATTCCATTTCTGTCCCGGGCTTCTCTATCAACGTGATATATACATGCTCTGGCGTACGCCCCCGTTGACGCCTGCCACGCCGCGGCTTATGCCACACGCCAGCCCGGGCGCCCTCATGCGCCGCGGAGGAGGCATGCGGAAAGCGCCACAAGCCACGCGAGCGCCACACTAAGTGGCAGTCAGGATTGTACTGGATTACGACTGCGAGTGATGGGTAATGCTTGTGGTGTGATTCGTGGATGCGTTTGGTGTGGTGTGGTCGATGCATCTGTTGGTGTACCAACAGTGGATGGCGTGTGGCGGACAGCTGTATAGGGGTCTAGCGGATGACGGGGGGAGTCAAGGGTGTCAGATCGTTCACGAGCTGCTATTGAGCAACTTCAGGCCGAGAGGTGTCCACATGTCATCCAGAGAACTACGGATTGATGCACCTGCACATCAACCACCCCAGATGGCTCATTCATTCCTCCCAGATCATGCATTGGCGCTCGGCCGCGCTGTTGAGCATGCTGCAGCTACAGGTACATATCTCCTGGCCGTTTAGCGGACGGCATCCTCGTTCGTAGCTCTCGCTGTCTCTGCCAATCCGCGACCTGGCCTAAGATCTTCCTGTCTTTTCAACTCGCAGACCGACTAGGACTCGTTCGAGCTGCCACATTGTCACTGACAGACTGGGGGCGTGAACGCAAATCTCTAAACAGTCGCGATTAGAATGGCGCGGTGGAGGTCTATGGCTGGAGGTGCAACCGAACGGCTGGTGAGTGAGGCTGCTGAGCATCACTGCACCGCAAGGCGCAGAGTTACCTGTTTGGACATGAGAACTGGCCTGTAAGATGCGAGTCTCCTCAACGTCATAACATCATGCAAAGCAGCGCGCATGTCATGGCTACAGATCTGGGCTTGCAATGAGCCCGTATGCCTACTGCACCTATCGCCCCCCGCCCACCCGCTGGCCCATGACCACCCTCTCCCCATACTCCATAAGCCCCAGCCCCTCCTCAGCACGCACGCAGCGGTCATTGAACTCCACCCACGTCTTCCACTCCTCGCCCCTTCCATCCTCGCTGCCTCTTAGACCCTCGCCGGACATCCCGGCCGCTCCCACCGTCCAGACCTTGAACCCGCACCGCTCGTAGAAGGGTTGGTTCCATGGTACATTGGCGTACGTCCTTAGCGTGACCCAGTCGCAACCCCTCTCTGCTGCGAGCGCTACTCCCGCGCGGACCAGTGCCGCGCCGTGGCCTCGTCGTGCGTGTTCCGGGCGGACGGCCAAGGCTTCGATGTGTGCGTGGGTTGTGGTTGGGAAGAGTACGTGGATGAACCCGATGACGTGGGGTGTCGATGTTGATGTAGAGCGGTCGTCCAGAGAAGATGATGATGCTATTGACGGGGACTCAGCATGGGACACAGCATCGAGCTGTCCTCCGCCCTCGACGAGCACAAGAATAACACCGCCCTCTGGCCGCTGGTCCGGTGTCGGCGCTGGTGCCCAGTACGCCGGCTTGAAGCGCTCGATGAACAGCCTGTCCGCTGCGTTCTCTATTCCCTCTAGCTCGGCGAGATCCGCTGCGGTCGCTGGTCGAATCATCTGGCGGGAGGTATCCTCTGGAGAGCGGTGACAACAGAAATCAAACATGCCGAAGAGTAGATATCACGGCGACTTCTCGCTTCTCGGTCTCTTCGGAACCGAGACATACAAGTCGATATACACATCCTCCCCAGATCCGCGGTTCACTCATCCGCAGCTGCGCCTGGTCTCTCACTGGCAGCCTCATCAACACCAGCTACAAGCCCTGCCAGCCGGGCACACATGCCTGCCAATTGCCTTCCCCGCCCATTGCCTAGGCCGCTCCGTCACCATCCCACCACTCCGCAATACCCCTCACATATAATACATACACCACCTAGTAGTCGTCATAGTTGTCGTCCTCGTAGTCGTCGAACATGCCCTTCCCGTCCTCGCCGCTCCCGCCCCCACCCGTCGCGTCACGCTTCCACGTCCCAATGGCCGGCAGTGTCCCCGGTGCGGGGACGTCCTCCTTCTTCGCTGACGCTGCGGGGGCGCGCGCGGCTGGTGTGCGCCGTTTTGGCGTCGGTCCGTCGCCGCCTGTTGTTGTGGACTTGCGCCGTGCTGCTGGGGTCTTGGGTTCTTGCGGGTCGGGGACGGTTTCGACGAGTTCTCGGAGGAAGTCGAATTGCTCGGATTTGTCGATCATTGCTTTGCTGATGTTAGCGGGCGCTAGGTGGCAAGGGATTCGGAGCAGTGTGGACAATGATAGCACTGGTCAGGTAACAGGTCGCGGAAAGGAAGGCAGGCGATATGTGCTGAGGTTGGAAAGACCAGACCACGGTGCAGGAGATGTTCCATTTGCAGACAGGCTGTGCTCAGGCGGTAGCCGTAGTGACTTGTAGCGGCAAGTCCAGGCGGAGAGCGGCGAACACAGGCCTGAGAGAGCGCTCTCAACAGCAGCCTACCCATACGAAGCTCCCCGCAGACCGTGCCCCTCCTGCCTGCGACCGCTAGATTCCGTGATGCCGCAGGCATCACGACAACTGGGTTCACTCACAGATGATATGGCACCATCTTCCGGCTTCCTCGTTCCCGCGCCTCCTTTGCGGTCTCATCTATCAGAAGCTGGAGAAAGCATTCGAGCGATTTGGCTGGCGTCAGCTTATCCGCGGGTAGTGGAGCATCAAAGGCGAGCGATGAGGCCATTTGCAGGATGCATCTCGTTGTGCGGGCCATCAAGGCTCGAACGCTGCAACGGCTGTGACAACGCAGCCGCAGCAGACGCGCCAAGACCGTGGCTCCATCCCTACTCACAGATCATCACTGGTGTCGCACTGGCCAGCTTTCCGACCTCCTCGTCCATCTGCATGATCTTCTTGATCCTTGCCTGGAGTTAGCGCCACCTCACGCTTCGTGTTGACGCACGACGGGGAACTGGACGTCAGCGATTACTCCGATTCGTACCTCACCCGCGACGTCTTTGCCCTCTTCGTCAACTTTGGTGGCATCTTGCTGTGTGCACTCTGTCAGGTGTCTGTCTGTTCAGGCTGGCTCCATATGTTGACGAGAACGACACAAGTACACAAATATAGGTAGCGTAGCGGCGACGGGAGCAGATGGTCACGTGGAGCCGTGTGGTTACGTAACGCGGAACACGGACGCGCGCGGGGTACCCTGATTTCGCGACTTTGGTCGTCCCATACCGATATCTTGTCGATCTTGTCTGTCCGACTTTCCAGCTCCCACCTCACTCCACCCCTCCTCTCCCACCTACAATGTCCGACAAGGCAGCTGCGCGCGCCCGCTTCGAGGCGGTGTTCGACTCCATCGCTGAGGAGCTCCTGGCCTACCTCAAGGGGAACGGCATGCCCGCCGAGGCGATCCAGTGGTACAAGGACGTGAGTGGGATGCAGCTTGGCGAGGGAAACGAGGACGCTGGGAACGACAAGTGGGCGCAAGCAAGCAGTTGCGGAGCAACGTCCATGTCGAGGGAGTATTGGAACGGGCTTAGGCGGCAGCGAGGGAGACGTCGATCTCTTCGCTGCTCTTTGCTGCACAGGAGTGGTTGTATCACCGAGATCGCCGTCGCGCCCGCCAGTGCACTTATCTTATCATGGACCCCGATGGCTCTCCAATCGAGCGTCTGATCACTTCACACCTACGTCTTTGGTCAGCAGCTTACGCCAGAACCTTTACCACAACGTCCCCGGCGGCAAGCTCAACCGCGGCCTGTCTGTCGTTGACACCCTTGAGATCCTCAAGGGCGCTGCTCTCACCGACGATGAGTACTTCCACGCCGCTCTGCTCGGCTGGTGCATTGAGCTCGTACGTTTATAAGAGCTAACCTAGCTGACCCCCAGCTTCAGGGCTTCTTCCTCGTCTCGGACGACCTTATGGACGCCTCTATCACTCGCCGTGGCCAGCCATGCTGGTACCGCAGGGTATGTCACCTCCGCAAGCCTCTACTAACCCCAGCCCGGTGTTGGCAACATCGCCATCAACGACTCGTTCATGCTCGAGGCTGCCATCTACTACCTCCTGAAGAAGCACTTCAGGCAGCAGCCCTACTACATCGACCTCGTCGAGCTCTTCCTCGAGACCACGTTCCAGACCGAGCTCGGCCAGCTGATCGACCTCATCACCGCGCCCGAGGACTCTGTCGACCTCAGCAAGTTCTCGCTCGAGAAGCACCACCTCATCGTCGTCTACAAGACCGCCTACTACTCGTTCTACCTCCCCGTCGCTCTCGCCATGCGCGTCCACGGCATCAAAGACGAGGCTGCCTACAAGGCTGCCCTGGACATCCTCATCCCCATGGGCGAGTACTTCCAGGTTCAGGACGACTACCTTGACGCATATGCCCCTCCCGAGGTTCTCGGCAAGATTGGCACGGACATTCTCGACAACAAGTGCTCGTGGAACGTCAACACTGCGCTCAAGTACGCCACCCCTGAGCAGCGCAAGATTCTCGACGACAACTATGGCCAGAAGAACTCGGAGACCGAGGCTCGCGTCAAGGCCCTCTACTCCGAGGAGCCCATCGCCATCCCCCGCCGCTTCGAGGCTTACGAGAAGGAGAGCTACGAGCGCCTTACCGGCCTGATCAACCAGATCGACGAGGCCGCCTCCGGCCTCAAGCGTGAGGTCTTCACCTCCTTCCTTGGCAAGGTGTACCAGAGGAAGAAGTAGACACATAGATGCATTTGGGTGCTGCTAGGGTTATAGTCGAATGCATATGCATGGGCTGTGCGCATGAGGTATGCCGGGTGTTGCAGCTATCGGCGGGGCATGAATAAGTCCGGCCGTGGCCGACGCGCCTGGCTTCGGATCGCGAAAAACAACAACAAACCAATGTTGGCTCTGACGATCAGCCATAACGCGACCATGGCTATACTCGAAGCTCCAGCGCCGCCACTACCACGATCCTGGAAGGGTGACAGGCCGGCTTCACCTCAGAGGGTTGCTCTGAAGGGACCCGCTGAGCCAGCGGAGCCCGTGGACATGGCGCGAGTTGCGAGCGACGACATGGCTCTGACGCCTGTTGCTGGTGGGTCGAGCGGCTGCAGTGCACTGACGCAAGGCAACGGCGCTGGTAGATTCATGTCTCCACGGAGACACGACTCTTCAGGATATGATGCAGTATCTCCTCAGCAGTCGCCATCGACATCATCATGGCATGGCTCAACGAACGGCTGGGAGAACGGGCACTCCGATAGCGAGGATGATGATGAGGACGAGGAGGACAGGGTCGTCATTCATGGTTCGTACACGACCATGGTGTGTACTGGTGCTGATACCAACTGCTCCACCTAACGTGTCCTTCTTTGTGCTTGGTACCACCGCTTCTCCTCGCGACTCTCCTCACCCTACCGGCTACAGTCGAAGTCCGCCTCCGGCCGCACACCCGCATTCTCCCTTCAATCATCGAAACAAACGTCTCCCAACTACTGGCGAGCACGTTCGACACTCTGTCACCGTCGACGGTGATTGGCGAGTCAATATGGGAGGACATCGGACTACTAGGTGACAACGTGGAGCGCATCTACGTCGCAGAGTGCGGTAAGCTGAGCTGCAGGACTAGCGCTGACAGCAGGTGACGGGAACGGACCAGTGCAAACGTGTGATGCTACACTGCACACTCATGTGTACCACGCATCTCGGGCGTCAGAGGAGGCGGTAGCCGGCGGAATGGAAGAGGACGAGGACGAGGACCGCACCGCGGCGGCAATGCTTCGAGACCTTCCGCTCGTGGAATACGAGAGCCTCTGGGACAAGTGAGTTGGTATTGGGCTTGCTGACTCCAGCCTGATATACGATGACGATATCAAGCCCCGCCTTCTGGGATACATGCGGTCTGCTATCATGTTCTCAAATAGTGAAATCGACTTCAACATCATCTCATGGAACCGGTGAGTTCCGTCGTAACACTGCTGACCCCAGCCTCATTCTCCTCTTCGGGCCTCCGGGGACAGGCAAGACATCGCTGTGTCGCGCGCTGGCTCACAAACTGCTCGTGCGGCTGTCTGACACGTGCGTCTCCGTTCGTGACCATCTGACGTTAGTTACTCGTACGGGAAGCTGGTAGAGATCAACTCGCACTCGCTGTTTTCAAAGTGGTTCAGCGAGAGCGGCAAGCTGGTCCAGAAGATATTCGACAAAGTACACGACCTTATCTCGGATGAGAACTGCTTTGTTGTGGTCATGATCGGTGCGTCTAGCACGTTCAAGTCTAACCACCAGACGAGGTCGAGTCTCTTACCGCTGCCCGCTCTGGCGCATTAACAGGCAATGAGCCATCTGACGCCCTGCGTGTGGTGAATGCACTCCTCACGCAACTGGACAAGCTCAAGACCCACCGGAACGTCCTTGTCATGACCACGTCCAATTTGGCTGGCTCTATCGGTGCGCCCGTCGTCGTCTGTGAGCTAACATTTCACAGACCCTGCCTTCGTCGACCGTGCAGACCTGAAGCAGAACGTTGGTCTCCCACCCGCACAGGCCATCTACTGGATCCTCGCGTCATGTCTCAGAGAGCTGCACGCCCGCGGCCTCGCACCAGGCGGCGACAAGCTGCTCGACTATGCTGCCATCCCTGCAACACCGTTCGCCAAGCGCAAGGCCGAGCGCGGAAGACTTGCCTCACTCAAGCTCAAGGACGTTGCTGCGCTGTGCCATGCCAACCGCGTGAGCGGACGCTTCATCCGCAAAGTGCCGCTCATGGCACATGCCCGGTACCTCGGCGAAGTGGCAACTATCGACAAGTGGGTCAAGGCCATCCGGAGAGCCGTTGAGGACGAGGTCGCAGTGCAGAGCGACATCAGGAGGGAAGAGGAGGTGATCAGGGGCAAACCAGTTCTCGATTAGTAGCGCCCGCGACCCACGCGGACGTGCAGCATTGTATTCATCATATCGCATGCATCTTGCATCTGCATACCGGTCTACAAGTTGCCACATTGGCACTCACATCCCGCCACGGGGCACACGTCGTGGGCTGGTTCGCCGTCCAGCCCGCCCTCGAACCACGACAAGATGTGCGACGCATGGCCTGCCGTCAGTGATCGTAAGAGTTGGGTACATACCTCCATGCCGGCAAGTCTGACACGCGACGTATGCCGTGTCCATGGTATCTGCTATCTCTGTTTCGACTCCGCGGACATGCAGGAGACCTGGCGTCAGCGGCACGACAAGGACCACTCACATATACAGCACCGGGCCAGCGCATTCTGGCAGTAAACGCAGATCGTTGTCTGGGAATCAGCGCTTTCCCTCGTGGTGTTGTCGCATGACTTACCCGCACTGTCGGCGGAGCCATCTTGCCCTTGAGTGCATTCTTTCTTGCCAGCATCTCCTCGCTCTGCTTCGTGATTTGCCTGTTGCACACTGGACACACCACGACCGTCTGGATCACATCCTTCGGGTTGTCGCCCAAACGACGGCGCTCCTCCAGGACTCCGACGTCGAATGCGCATCGCGGGACCCAGGCTAGCCAGCCGTCGAGTAGATTGCGGTAGGCCTCCTGCCACTGTTCAAGGGACGCCAGCTCGCTCGGCCCAAGGTGCGCTCGCGGGAAGAAGGCAGACAGGATTGCTGCGGTCTGCACGTCGCCTGTGCGGTCGACGAAGCGCTGGAGCAGTGTAATACCACTGGGGGAGAAACCTGTCAGAGCCAGACCTTGTAGAGATCCCAGGTTGACACATCGACTGAGACGGTTGCGCAGGAAGTTGGTCAGGTCCCTGTCACCCAAGTTGCACACAGCCACTGCCACTCGGTCGAGCAATGGAAGACTCTCGTCGTACAGGATGCTGTCCCAGTTCTCTCCCGCAATGCGCGCGAGCACAGCGCGGACATACGGGTCGTCGACCTTATCAATCATGCCCCGCCAGTGTTCCTGCCAAAAGAGAGACCCTCGTTCAGCTTTCGACTGAGTCATGAACCCGGCAATGGTGGCACCCATTAGGCGGTGTTTCTCGTCTTCTATTAGCAGTGTCACCGCACCGGCCTTACCTTCTGACCTCATGAGGATCGTAACAGCCGGACCCTCCTCCCCAGCAAAGAAGGCCCAACAGGCAGCCTTCGTACGCTGATTGTCATCCGCAAGACTAAAGTCAGCTTCCGTCCCCTGCGGAACCTCACCTGTTGACTTCCTGCATCGTGTCGTAAGAGTGGTTCTCGCCACACACAGCAAGCATCATCCGACGTTGCGGAGCCCGGTCTGTATGTGGCAGCCGGTGCAACCCAGGTGCTACCATCGCTCCTGCCTCCGTTCGGGCCGAATTGATCTTTGAGATAGCATTATTGTAATCTGCGTCGTACTCCGGACGGGGCCCTCGCGAGGGCGTACTGGCTCCGCTCCCGCTGCCCTCTCGAGATACTGGAACGCCATGTGACCGCAGATTCGCCCAAGCCGCAGACTGCAGTGGTTCCGCCTGACCCTCGGGACCAAGGAGGCCAAGCCAGATGGCCACAATCCCTTGATAGGTCAGATCGTAATCCCCACTGCGCGATACGTCGGGAGCAGTTGCATTGATAAAGTCTGCAGGTCAGCCTGACGACAGCGGACAGCTTACGCTCTGTGAACTCCCAAACTCCAGCCACCTTATCGGCGCCTGGGAAACGAGTACCCAAGGCTGCGTTAAGCAGGAGCTGAGTGTCAGTCCACTGCAGAATGCACCCTCACATTGTCCAGTCCGTAACCCTCCTCCGCCCGTCGCCTCATCACATAGGAGACATCGTGTCGCAGAATCCGCCTGAAGCCCTCAGCGGACGTCACCTCCTCACCCCAATCGAAATCATCCGAGTCGCTGTCCTCTCGGTCATCTGCCAGAGTAGGAAGTGAACGTCGAGCGTGGCCCCGCAAGTGACCCGATGACGCTGAGCGTGATCGCACATCACGCTGTGCGTCGAGCAAAGCGGATACTCGCTCTGGGGCAAGTTGGAACTTGTTCTTGCGATACTCATCCGTGGGCTGACGTCTGGACGCCCCGAACGACTCATAGGACGAGGACGAAGTCGAGCTGTCGTCTGCTCGCAAAGGCAGTTCAGGGTCAATCGTAGTCAGCGCAAATGAAGAGATTGCGAGATCTGCTCGGCTGCTGAAGGCGATCTGCGTGTGAGCAAGGGACCGTTTACATGAAGCTTACGACTGGGGCTTGCAGTACCTCCCCTGCTCCGATGGATCCGTCGTTGACGACGAAAACCACATCTCGTTTGGCAGAAGAGATCGGCGGTGCGAATGCGAACGACTGCAGTGGCCGCTTGGGCTTGACAACTGCGATGAGCTTCTGATTAGACTGCCGCGCGACTCACTGTTTCTCATTCCTCCGACACTAGTCCAATCATCTGTCCCATCGTTCCGCCGACCCGCTGTGGCAATGTCCCAAATACTCACACCACCGTCTCTTGTGCCAACACCCAGCGCGCCACCTCCACCTGCCGCGACGGCCCATTCGAGAGTCACTATGCCATTGCCGTCCGGCACCTCCAAAGCGCACAGCTCTGAGCCTGGCCGGCGCAAATCCCACAGCCGAACAATCCCGCCTTGCGGAGTGGTCTCCACACTTGCAAGCCGCTTGGGGCGATCGGGATCCGGGGTGATGTTGTGTACAGCACGTGTCTGCCAATGAACGACAGCACCTCCACTCAATCCTCCAACCTCGCGGTTGGGAACGCGCAGGTCATAGAGTCGCATGATCTTGTTGTTTGCACTCGCCAGCAGTTCATGCGAGGACTCAGCCACCCAGGCCACCGAATGCACCACCTCGCTGGCACAGTATTGCTGCAGGCGGCGGAGGTGAGGCGTCTCCCTGTCGGAAGCATGTGCCGTAGTCGGTGAGCGCAGGGGAGCGTTCGCAAGCTGCGGGGCAGGCTCGAGACGCTCAGGAGGTCGCATCCACGACATGTCGCCCTCAGGATCTGGTGACAGAGAGGCAACGGCATCGAAGACGTCCCAGATCAACAGAGAGTAGTCTGATCGATGCCGCTCGTACGCCGTAGCCAAGAGATAGGGATCGCGCGGGGAGAAGGCCAAGGATGTAACTGGGCGAGCGTGCTTGACCGTCAACAAAGCAGCATGCGTACCGGATGCGCCTCTGAGTGGTAGGGTTAGAGACGAAGGTGACAGCGATAGCAGGTGAGTACGGCCGGTGCTTAAACCCAACGCGAGCAGATGGCGTTGGACTGGGTTGGGCGCCCAAGCCAGAGCCTGTTGTCAGCCATAGACAGCAAATGACCCACCTTAATGCCTGCCCCAATATCGCTCTGCAGCCCAACCATACTCATGCTCTCCCCCTAGAGTTAGCGGGCTTAATGTTGGTCACTCACCTGTCCATCCCACTCATACATCTTGATATCGCCAGAGCCGCCGGGCGCGCCCTGGCCTGCAACTGCGAAGCGTGTTCTGCGATTGCCCCCATCCATAGGCCCCCGCGCCAGCGGGTCCGCAAGCACGATACGTCGCGGTTCCGCCATGGTGGATGGGTGTTGGTAGTAGTTGCAGCAGGTCATACCCGGAGTAGGCCGGCTGATATCAGTGTTGAGAGCATGGAGATCAGTTCATCTCCGCGGCATGGGTCGGTCACTTATGGCAAGATATCACCGCCGCCAGCATCGTCTTCTTTAACTATTATATTTGTCCATGGTTTTCACGCACTTCCATCGTTCTCAACCAGAAATGCAGCTAGAGCCTTGATCTAACGCGCATCGTGACCCAGACCCTAAGCTCTATCTTTCCATACCATGCATGCATGTGGGGGACGCCCCCTTCACATACGTGGGTCACCACCCCCCTT
>BCJH01000001.1:1072864-1167143 GCA_001600275.1 Cutaneotrichosporon curvatum | reverse complement strand
GATTTCCGAGGATTTAAGAGCCATAAGTGGGTGGGGTGAAGCCACAACTGGGTGGGTGGCACCATGGCACCATAGAGCAGTGGAGGCGAGATGCCGAGTAGATGCGCGGAGTGGATGCATGGGATGAATCTACTGTAGGGCCCGATGCTGTTCAACGAAGAGTACCGCCTTTTGGGGATCATGTCTATGCGTGGCTTTTTGCTTCAGTCTGATGGCCCGAACAACTTGTATACCTCGTCGTGGATTATTAAAAGCATCTAATAAAAGTCGTTGCGCGAATGACATAATGATGTAGCATCTTCAGGCGACACTTCAATGGGGTCGAGCAACAGACGTCGCGGGCGACCTTTCCTACCGGGACGCTCTACGAGACGCTCACTCTGCTGCGCTACAGTACCTGCGAGAACATTCCGCTCGGGCCTCATATACTACGCTATCCATGTCTTCCGGACTCATGAGAACGGCTCTGACACCGAGGTCACGTAGGAGATCGATCAACTCAGTCATTGTCGGCTTGATGGGCAGTTCATCGTCTTCAGCGTCCTCGCATAACGAGCGCGAACATGGGTCGTCCTGCATTGCGTCATTGAGCACGTCTTCCTCCCGCCCGGAGCAGAGTTTGTGTAGGTCGTGCGAGCCGCGCCTGTGATAGGGCTGATTTGGAAGCTGATCAGGTGACCGCCAGTCTGCGTTCTGCTCACTTGACTCTGCCTCCGAAGGTAGCGCAGCCCCAATCAAGGGAGGGGTAACCAGCTCGTCAGATGACTCGGAATCCGTGAATAAGGCTTTACCCTCTCGGACTGCCGTCTGCACATCCTCGCGCCAAGTCTCGACGGCTAGGAGTAGAGCTTGGTCGTTTTGAGCATTTCTCGTTGATGCCGCCTTGCTAGATAGTCGGGCAGAACGTCGAAGCCGCTTAGGAGTTGCTGGTCGGGTCAGGCCATTTCCCTCGTGGGAACGTTCATCTTCATCGGAGTCCTGATCGTCCGGCTTGGGCGGCGCGTAAGTGCTATTGGCGATCTTCGTCTTCACAGCAACAGGGAAGTTTCTGCTCTCGATTGCTGCTGCCCACTGGTCACTCTCCTCTGTGGCTATGCGTAGACCATGACGGATCTCTTCTACTCGCGCGCGGAACCTTGGCGACAGCTCAGAGAGTGGCTTCAGCCGCACAGGCGGCTTGGTCCTTGGATGTTCTACCAAGACTTCACAGCTGAGGGCCGTGAAATCAAGCAGCGTTCGCCAAGCGTCAAGATTCCATTGAGGCCGGACGTTGGCTCGCACCAGAAGGTCCCATGGTAGGCTATGAGCGTTGCTGTCGTCTGCAAGATAGTCGGCCAGGGCCAGAATGCTTGAGTCGGCCGCGGTACTTTGGCACTCGATGAACAGCACCAGCTGATCGTCAACGAGCTCATGTAGGATGCGACAGAATCGAGTGCCGACCATAGCGTAGCCAAAATACGTTCCGCAGTACTGGGCGGCTAAAAGGAGGTAGACAGCCGTCTTAGCCAAGCAAGCGCGCCACTTGGCAATGCCATCGAGACGGACAACTTGTGCGACATCTGCTCCTCCAGCCGAAGTGCTCCACGACCTATGAGAAGCGATGTCGTCTTCCCACTCGTCCGCAAGTTCGGGATACTCGCTTCGGCTTATGTCGACCACCGGTTTGCCGTTTCTTATCATCAAACTTGTCACCTTGAATTCCGCAACAAGTGATGGGAGTGTCCAGTACTTAACCCTGGTGTATTCCATGCTCGTCGGTTTCTTCACCTGTAGCCAGGTTATCATGTCCGGCACATGGCTGCCTATAGAGCCTCTCGCCCTTCGTATCTCCTGTGCAGTTACGTTCTGGAGGGCATAAGCTACTGGACAACGATGGTCTACCTACCTCTCGCTTGAAGCGTTTTCTGAGCACCAGCTCGACCAGCTTCATCTGCATCGGTACGTCCCTAAACTTTGGATCTCCGGGTCGGAATTCCGCTGTCCACAAAGACTTTGTCGCCGCGCATCGGATGCGGTAGCCTCGGTGGTCACGAGGGGTACCACGAAGCGCAGTGCTCACAACATCATAGACATCATTGTTCCAGGCGATTTCTTCGACGCAGTGCTCTGCTACCTCGCAGGCGTCGAGATCTTCCAATACAGGCCCTATGCTGTCGGGGTTGTAAGACACTGATAGACGGTTTGCTGCAGGCAGCGGGGGTGGCGGCATAGTGTTCATGCTGGGAAAGTCGTCTTTGCTGGTAGGAAGATAAGCCAAGTCTTGCACAGACCGACAGGGCGAAGGAGCGATATGGGAACCCACCTCGCCGAGAATTAGGTCTAGACGTAGGCTTAGGTCAAGACGTACCTCGTGTGAGCATGCGAGAGTGATGTTTGTGACGAGAGATGCACAAGGTAGCTAGCTGTATTGTCTGACTCTCGTAACACGGTGTTACTGGCCTGTGGCGAAACATCATTCAGCTGACATACCCGGAGCTATTTATCAGAAAGCCACTAGGCTGACTGAAACATGGTGACGCGACTACTGGTGTCGAGCTGAGAACTGCACAGCGTGTTGGAGTGTATTCTGGCTCGTCTCCCGACTACCTTGCAGGTTGGATGGCATCGCCCCCAACCATCCATCCCCCTGTTGCAGTTCACCCGATCGTGTTTAGTCCTTGACCCACAAACGAGACGCGGAAGATCGCCGACGACCTACCAATGCATATCGTAGCGAGCCTCAAGCTGTTGACCCCCATGTGCTGTCAATACCATCGCTGCAGACCCCATCCGATGAAGCCCCATTGTGCCGCCCCCAATGCGAATATCGAGCCCCTGGCATCAGTCCCGTCTCCTCAGCAAGGATAAGCTTACAAAAGCGGGCCGCGTCGGTTCCATACGGCGACTGCATCGGTGGCACACAACAGCATCCCGGCCAGTATAACGGAGCCCGCCTCTGGGAACCGGCTTTGATTGTAAAGCGTGAATATGGCTGCAGCAATACTCATATCCCGCACTCCGAGTAACGGCATCAATGCCTCCACTACCTTGTCTGCCTCGGCCGAGGCAGCAGAGCCCTTGCTGCCTACTTGCTGCGAGGTCGTCGGCTCGCGAGCTGCAGAAGGCCAAAGGTCGCGCCCATTGCCGAGATTGAAGAACGTTTTGGCTGCAGTGGACGGATACACCGTTGCGAAACCGCCGAGCGCAGCATAGCCGATGGCTACGGAGAGGCCGAGGGCTTCCCAGGAAGAGCGAGAGAGGTACATGATAAGGTCAGGTCCCACCTAGCCAGCGATGTGAGAGATGAGGAGTAGAGAGGTCATGCAGTTGACTGAGCAGGATTAAGTGGGATCGGAGGGAACCGACGCGGGCCATCCATCTTCCCGGTCACGTGCAAGGTGACGGAACTCGGGTAATTTCTCAAATGTCGTGGTGGGTCGGATCTGGATGTCGGGCCGAGGATGAAGATTCGATTCTCACCTTGCTCGACACTCATATCGGAGCTCGTTGGTAGCAACCATACACTGACATCCAGGCTCATATTCGTCTCTCGACTTGTTGTACTGAGCTGAGAAACGCTGTGACAGGTGTCCAATGGTATGACCGACGAATATATCGTGTCTCTCCCCAAGTTCACTGCGATTAGTTCCACCTTGCTCTGGCTCTTCGACAACAGATTCTGCTTGAGAAGTAGCCGGCCAAAAGCGTCGCGACCAGCAGCGCTTTTCTTCTTCCCAGTGGCATCTGCGTCCAGTCCCTATGCGCCTGTGATTGTTGCATTGCGAACCCGCTGGAAGAAGGTGAATGCAGGTTCCTGAAGATCAGTATCAAGCCCGGTGCCACCGGTGCCTGACCTGGTGACGTCAGGCCATTACTAACACTTCACTTGAATTTGTATACACCCAATTGACTCCCGATCCGGGACGGCTCTCGCACCATTGGTCGCGCGGGTTATAAGTACCGCTCATCGCGGACTCGTCGCGTCCACCCACTGCGCTCATCCCATCTGCACTACTTAACAGACACTACTATATCACAATGTAGGTGTATGCGCTGGCTCGGCGTCAACGCGCTCCGGAGGACAACACTGACACTGTCCAGGTCCGTCCTCCGTCCCCGCATTGGCGTAATCTGGTACTCGATGTACAACCATGTCGGAGCTCTTGGCGGTGCTATCGCGAAGGGCGCTACCGCCGCTGGTGCCGACGTGAAGCAGTACCAGGTCCAGGAGACACTTCCCAAGGAGCTGGTGAAGAAGCTGGGCGGAGATGTCAGCATCAACCCCAAGCACGAGATTATCACCCCAAAGGCACTGGAGGACCTTGATGGCATCATCGTCGGCTCACCCACTCGTTACGGTCGCGTTGCCTCGCAGCTCTCGGCTTTCTTCGACTCTACAGGAGCTCAGTTTGCCAGCGGCGCGCTTTTGGGCAAGTTTGCATCCACCTTCACGAGCACAAACACCCAGCACGGTGGGCAGGAGACCACCCACCTCACGACTCTGCCCTTCTTTGTTCACATGGGCATGATCTACGTCCCCTTCGGATACCAGAACCAGTACCTCGGCGACGTTGACTCTGTCCACGGAGGCAGCCCGTACGGTATCAGTGCCATTGCGGGCGGCGACAGGAACACGCCCACAGACAAGGAGCTGGAGGTTGCGGAGCAACAGGGCAAGGTGAGTACCATTGTGCTTATGTTGCACGAGAGCGGAATGTCGGCTAACCGCATCAGTACTTCTCGACGGTGGTTGCCGCATACCTCAACGGTAAGAACGCCGCGAAGTAAGCAAGGGTTTTAGTGCATCAGGGTTCAGTGGGGTAGATTGCAGATGGATGGATGTACATCGTCCACACTCAGCTTGCGTCTCGTCTCAAGGCATTGTTGATGCTAGCATCTGAGCTTGGCGCGGGTCACTTTACCACTGAGCCGTCTTCTCCGTTGGTTGATAAGGAGACCTGGAAGATGCTGCGGCAGTGAAGCCTGGGTCGTGTTCGGTGTAAACAGGGGCGGTGCTTGACCCTGCCTGACGTTCGACGATGACGAAGGGGGGGATGTGATCCGCGGCGACCGACCTGCTGTAGGGGCGGGGGTGGAGTGTACTACCCACTTGTCCGTCGAAAGATGTGTCGTTGTGCCCGGTGGAAGTTGGGGAGTTTGGATACACCGCATCTAGTGAGAACGGGCAGTGAGGGCAGTTGCAGGGGGGATGCGGAGGCACTTGTGCGGAGCCGCCGTTCTCTATTGCCTTCGACATCCTCCTGGCCACCGCGTAGGTCACGCCGGCTTGGATTCCGGTCTTGATCAGTCCCATGTCGAGCGGACGGAAGGGTGGGGTTCTAGATGGCAGAACGGGCTGCCGCTAGATTGTGACTCGATTGGTTGAGTGAATCTATGCAAAGGACGGGGTGCCCGCATTTCAGCAGCCTGTCTTATATCGCTGCAACGGGTCCGCGTGCGCCTTGTTAGCTCGTGGACGTGAGAGATGCCGTAGGTGGTCGCGATTCTTGCGGGCCGCTACAACCTGCGTGCGGCTCTCGCTTCCCTCCACTGATAACATTTGGCAGCCGAGATGGGAACCGTCCCGCCAGCTGCCGATGTATCAACAGGTTGACAAACCCTGACCCGAGTGCACGTGTATGGTACACACGCTCTCCTGACCACCTGCAGTAAATGCGAGGACTGGGATGTTGTGCAATGTGTTTCTCGGATGCATAACCGCTTCCGATGAACCGGAGAACCTCATGTTGAGATTGCAGTGTCCCAGTGGAGGTGGTTTCAGACTCAGACAACCATCAAGCTTAACTCCGCCGCACTGCAGATTGCTGATCGCTATTTGAGGCTGCCCGCAATGAAGCACGTGTGTGTGTCGTGGCCCTGCTCTTCGTCCAGCAAATCCAGGTATACTTCTGCACTCAAGCACACCCAAGTCCCAAGCAGTGATGCTTGTGGTCTTCAAAGCGTAATTGTAATTAACTCGATATGACCGAAAAACACAATGGGATAATTGTGTTGCGGAGCTCGGGAACCACCAACGATCGTGAGCACCGTACCAGGATGTCCTTATCATCTTCAAGAACAGAGCTGCCTTTATGCGAGCTAGTGATCCATGGCATATGTGATATGGGCCAGCCCAGAGCTTGTGTAAGGTTTCAAATCTACTGACACCGCGGATTTCGGCCGCCGCTAGTCTTTGCCCTCATATGATGGGCGATGAGCCATCGAGCGCGCTCTAGGCAATATATACTCATCAACCAGAGCCAAGTGCAAGGCACGACCACTCATATGGTCGATACGTCTCCTTACCTCGAGACACTGAGGCCCTCCCAGTCCGGAAAGAGGCGTGGCTAACTCCTCGTGCGATCTCGGCATCGACGCCTCGGAAGAGGTCATTCATCCTACTTGTTGCGTTGGTGCATTTGTAGTCGTTGGTGTGGGGGAAAGCTTAGACAGATTGTCTTGCGACCGATTTGCTCCGTTGACCGGTGCTGCTTGAGCAGAAAGCCGTCGGGGCCGCTGTGAACGAGCAGCAAAAAAGGTCGACGCGTCGGACGACCTGCCGCTAACTAACAGGTCACATCCACTAGCCGGAGGCCGACAACATGTGCGATTTCTCAAGAATTTCCGAGACGCGAGACCGCCGCTCTTGGCATCTTTTCCGTGAGCATGAGACTGGGGTCCGAGATCAGTACAAGACTGATCTTAGTGCACAGTGCACGCAAATCGAGTACTGACGTGATGCCCCGCAATCGATAAGCCCCGATTGTGCCTGGCCGATCCCCCCGTGCGTGGCGATGGCATGCTGATTGTTAAATCACCGAGCAGTATGGCGACAATCTCGTTCTACAAATTCGAGGAATACGACCATTCACTGCCTGACATTCGTGCTGCCACTAACTCCACTAGCTCTCAGTACGGCTAAGTCGTGTCTCCGTCTTCTTCGAGGGCGCAGAAGACATGGATCAGCGAAGAGTACTTATATGCAGACGTGATCTCTCACCCCTTGGCTCGTAACACTTTCCCAAACGACACTAGATACGTCCCCCAACATGACCGTGAACCCAGCTACCAACAAGACTGCTCCCCGCGCCACTGATCCCTCTGTGTACGCCCAGTACGAGGCAAAGTGGGCCAAGCTGCCGGCCTCGGGCGAGGAATGGCTCGAACGTGCCCGTGAAGTTGCCGAGATCCTGGCACAAGACGCAACGGAGCGCGATCAGGCTAACGCTTCACCCGTCGCCGAGGTCGCCCTCCTCAAGCACTCCGGCTTGCTCAAGATCATCGGCAAGGCCAAGTACGGCGGCGGCGAGCAGCCCGTAAGCGTGGGGTATAAGGTGGTCCGTGAGGTTGCCAAGGGCGATGGGTACGTGGAAGCCTGCTTTGGGCGCAATAGTGTGACTGACACCCCAGATCGATTGGCATGCTCCTCGCCTACCACATCCTTTGGTCGCAAACTGCCGACGTTGTTGGCAGCGCTGAGCAGACGGACCGCTTCCACGAGCTTTACGTCTCGAACAACTACTACATCGGCGGAGCCGTCAACCCCCGTGACAATGATCTCAAAATCACCGACACCGGCGACTCAATCAGCTTCTCGGGCTTTAAGCACTTTACCACTGGTGCGGCGGTCTCCGATCTCCTCGTTCTCGAGGGCAGTGTCGCAACCGGCGAGCACATTTTTGCCGTCGTCAAGACCGACCAGCCGGGTGTCCAGTTTAGCTACAACTGGAACAACATTGGCCTCCGCCTCACCGAGTCTGGCAGCGCCACGATCACCGACGTCACCGCACCGTGGTCGGATGCTCTTGGTTGGGACGTCAAGACCAAGAAGCCCGACCCCGCGATCCTTGGCGTCGCGTACCCTACTCTGCTCCTGCCTCTTATCCAGCTTGCGTTCAGCAACTTCTACCTCGGCATCGCGCTCGGCGCACTCGCCACTGCGAAGACCTACACCACGACGACGACCCGTGCATGGCCCTACGGCGGTGACGTGAGTCTCGGATCATGCATTTGTACTGACCTCACAGAACAAGGAGAAGGCCACGGACGAGTTTTACATTCTCCAGCAGTTTGGCAACTTCTACGCGCACCTCAGTGCGGCCGAAGCCCTGTCCGACAAGGCCGGTGATGAGGCAGCTGCCCTTCTCGCCAAGTACGCCGACAACCACGCCGGGCTCACCCCCCGCGAGCGTGGCGAGCTTGCTGAGCGCATCGCGTCCGTGAAGGTTGTCAACACCGACGTGGCGCTGCGCGTCACTGCCGGTCTCTTCGAGGTGACTGGCGCGCGTGCCACCGCCTCGAAGGTCGGCTTTGATCGCTTCTGGCGCGACGTCCGCACCCACACGCTCCACGACCCTGTGGCGTACAAGAACCGCGAGCTTGGCCGCTATGTGCTTCTTGACGAGGTGCCCGAGCCCACCTGGTACACCTAAGCCAGGAGGTAGGGTTCACGACAGCAGCTGTACAGTAGTACCAAGTAAGGAGCGGATGAAGTGTCCTATCGTTCTGTATGGATGTGCATACCGTCAGCAGTCCGAGCTTTCTTACCATGGGTGACAACCGCCAGGGCTGCAGGAGGCGTTCGGTGATGACCCGCACGTCAAACGGCGAAACAGATCTAGCATCATCTTCGTCTACATTCTGCCTACAACCTTGACATGAGCACGGGTCTGGCGTTGTCTCCTGCTTCCACCTCGAGCGAGTCGTACAGCGTGCGCTCAAACTGGTTGTAGACTTTCATGTAGTGATCAGGGTTGGGGGACGTCAGGTTGGTGGCACACACGGCCTGACATCAGAAACTGGACGCTGCGAGTTACTCACCGCAATGCCAGTCGTAGGATCGATCCAGTATTCAGACTTTGCTGCGCCCTACTTGTTAGCCAGCGGTCTTGGCGCTGTGCAAGCTCGACTCACGTCCCATGTTCCGCTGAAGGCCCGTCGCCCGTGTATCGAGTCTGCAGTGTTGAGCATGAACCCGACACTGTGGGCTAGGTGCTGCCCGTCGTTGTCAGTGTGAGAGGGGTCGGTGAATGTCCCGAACAGCATCGACTTGGCGCAGTCCGCGTAGCATTTGTTGTCCGGCCCGCGTGGTGGCAATGAGCTCTTGAACAGCTCGTCGAACATGGTCCGTGACAGAATGCCCGTTCCCGGCGCCGCGTCGTGGCTTGCGAGAACACCACTCAGGAAGCGCAGGTAGTCGCGGGCTGTCCCGTAGAGCCCGCCTCCACCGTTGTGGCTGCGTCGTTCTTGGACATCGCGCTTGATGCCATTGAAGCCGCCGGAAGGCCGCATCTCGGGTGGGGGGAGCGTGATGGCACCGTCTGCGTCGCGATAGCACATGGTCATCAGATTCGCTTCGATCTCGGCCGTGCCGTCAAAGGTGATGCTAGTGATGCCGAGTGGTTTGAAGATGTTTGCGTCGAACCAAGCGCCGAGCGTGTCGCCCGAGATCCGCTCCACAAGTATACCAGCCCAGTTGACCCCGGTGCCGTAGCGCCAGCGAGTGCGCGGCTCGTACACCAGTGGGCCGAGCACCTCTGTCGACCCCTTGCCTCTGTCGCCCACGCCTCGCTCGTCCTGCCATCGTTGAATCATGGCATTGCGGCCCGCGTAGCCTAGCCCAGCGGTGTGGGACAGTAACATACGCAAAGTGATCCTCGTCTTGCGCGGAACATAGACTGGCTTGCCAGACGGCCCGTCGTCAGTGTACCTCACAAGGATGTCCTGCTTGGAGATCTCGGGGATGTACTTGTCAAGGACGTCTGGGTCATCAAGGGACGCGAGACCGCGGTCGACCAGTTGGAGCGCGGCGACCTGTTACGTCAGAACGGTGCTGCCCGGGCACTCACGGAGGTAATGAGCTTGGTCATCGAGAACATCTGCAGCATCGTCTGGTCTGTGACCTGCTCTGCGGGGTTGCCAAACTCCTTCTCGCCGGCACATGCCCAGTAGATCTCTCCATCGGCGTTGGCGGCGCCGAAGAACGAGGCTGGGATGGCGTGGCTCGACACCTCGCGCTCGAGGATTCCGTCCAGAGCGGCGCGGCCGGCAGGAGTGAGGTGAGGTCGAGGTAGTGGGGCCATGGTAGAGACTGCCCGTGCGCTGAAGGAGATGCTGCGACGAAGAAAGGAAGAGGTTGCCATTGATTTTTGTAGCAGTCACCGGGTGGGTGCATCCAACAGCCGGGGAACAGCCGGCAATGCAGATCTCGGGTTCGGATATGACCGAGATATGGTAATCGATACCGGGTGGGCTTGGCACCAATGCTGATACGCAGCTTACAAAGGATATCTGGGACGGGATAGCCCTGCCAGGCTCCTGCATTGGCCGAGACGCGTTCACGTCGCGGCGCGTTGCTGAGCAGTTGCCGTGGTGTGTGCTTCTTCAGTAGCTGCGATTCCTATCCTACGCCTTGGACCTGTATCTCTGTGGCTGTACCTACGCGTACGCAAAGCTTCATGATCGCCACCCGGGGTGCATACATACATCTGACCTACAAATCGGGCCATACTATCAAGAAGACGCAACACAGCCCGATGTCATCGCGGACCGTACTTTTCTGCTGCTTCCCATACCTCCTCAAACGTGCTCTCCAATGTGCCATCGTTCTTGACCACAATATCCGCGATGTGTTTGATCTCATGCGCCCCGCGCGCGATCTTCAACTTGTCCTTCGCGTGGTCATATGTGCCACCTGCCTCGAGAGTCCGCTGCATACGAAGCTCCAGTGGTGTGTCAATGTACACGATCATCAGCTTGACGTTGTTCGAGTACGGATGTGGATTGGGACCGCCGAGAGTATGTCGATTGGCGTGAGATCCGCCGTTACCTAGCAGTTGTGCCAGATGCCGCGCGAAAGCGTAGTCTTGGAGGCTGTCCAGCGTGACAATCTGGAGCCACTGGTGCGAGTACGCAAACGCGTCCAGCTCATGCACGAATTCTGTCGCCTGGGCATGTGCTGGGAGGTCGTACAATGACCGACCTAATCGCTGAGATGCCATTTTGCTGATGTAAGACGCCCTCAGTCGGAAAGCGGTTTCTCCTTTATTTCGTGTAGTCACTGCACACATGGAAGACTTGCCGCACTGCGACAGACCACTGAATGCGATGCAGACTTTGATGTTTTCCAGAAGCGGACGCCAGATGTAGTCCTGTGCTCTGGCTTGAAGACACGCTGTGACGTTGGACAGGGTCTCGATGAGAGGCTCGGCTGGTGCTATGTCGATGACTTCCCTGAATATGCCTTGGGCGATTTGCCGCTCCAGTACCAGACGAAGTGCTTGTTGGCTTCTGGAGGAGAGAGAGCGAGAGCGGGTATGGCGATTCTCTCGGCGTTTGCGCAGAAGTATTGCAAGGGACTCATTTGGGAAGGAGAGTTTGTTGTCCGCGAGTACCGAGTCGACCATCCCCTCGGCTTCTTCCACCGTCAGATTGTGCCTATCCATTATCCGGGCAATGCACACTGCCTTGTACATCTGGCTGGACCGGTCCAGTGCGAACGCTGGTATATCTGAAGGAATGTCGACTGCGTTCGCCGTGAAGTTGACTCGCTGATGGCAGGCTTGAGCAAGTATGACAATGATCTCATCATCCCGGTAGCTGCAGGTGTCCTTGATGACACAGGCGTCTGTTGGAACAATATCGTCGACCTCGGGACTGAGACCTCCAACCAGCTTGAGGGGCCACCTGCGGGGGAAGAGGTTCAGAACAGCAGTGCTGCTTATGTCTTCGTCGGCTCCGGTGAGCGACAGTACAAGCCCACCCATGGAGCGGCTCACAGGAAGGACGACGAACTGACTGCTGGTTCGGATAGTGTTGACGCTGCCGACAAAGAAGCGGAGTAGAAAGATGTTGGAAGATGGGCCAAACAGCACGTCGCGTCGCATCACACTTTGTGATGGCGCTCAGGCGGCTTCAGTTGAACTGGCGCTGCGACTTCCCGACGTGCGTCTCGCAAGCAGCGTTGACGCGCTCTGCAAGATCCAAGGTCGATTCGTTTCCCGTAGCTCTGGTGAAGCGATCAGACTGTGCTGGCTATCGCAAAACACCACAATATAGAGCACGAAGGTAGAAATCATGATGCATCGAAGCCACTTTTGCTTGGATGCTCTCATTCCACAGTCATGAGCGTGGTTGAGATCTGAAAGTCATGTGACTTCGTGGCGTAATTGGTAGCGCGTGAGATTCCAATTTTGGAATATCCTATTCCTCAAGGTTGTCCGTTCGAGTCGGGCCGAGGTCGTTTCTTGTTTTTGTTTTTGCTCCTTCATCTGCTTGTTGTGGGACAGATGCTGCTAGTAGCACAGGTTCACACAGGTTTAGCGGAAGTCCTGGAAGTCCTGCTTTGCCAGTTAGTTCGGACAGTCCTCGCCATGCTGAGGTCCGTGCAGCACAACTGCAACACCGACGCGAAGTGCACCGCCAGATGCATGCGGCGGAGATCATGTGACTTCGTGGCGTAATTGGTAGCGCGTGAGATTCCAATGGTGGAATATCCTCTTCCTCAAGGTTGTCCGTTCGAGTCGGGCCGAGGTCGATTCTTTCCTTTTTTGTTTTCTAGGTCGCTCGTGGCACAGGTCTCACATGGGCGCATGGTACCCGAGAGGCTGCCAAGTTGCTTCTGTGATGTCAGATGGTATTGAGTCTGGTTGTGCTGGCTGAGAGTGACAGAGCGCAGTGGACGTGTCAGAGATGTGGACTTTCATGGACAGAGAGCGTGCGTCGTCTTGCTCTGATATCAGCAAGCCTCTCCTCCGATCAGCTGATGCGAGAATTGGACAAACCTGTTTCTTACCCGGCGGCGACGGCGGCGGTGTCCCACTGGCAAAGTGGAAGCGACCGTCTTGATTGGGTGGCAAAAACCTGGGGTCGTGTTTGGATCATAGTGCAGTGTGGAGGTGGGGGTGCGGGCTTTAGCCGGTTCCTGCGGTTCCGATGTACATCCATCCATCTCTTGACCCGATGAGATCGCACTCTGTTCATTCAGTCAGTCTGTCCTCTCTTTCCATCACACGGCTGTACTACTACCTGCAGCTTCGTCACTGTCTGCGTCTCAACTAAAGAAAAGCCCACACCCACGACCCCTACCTAAACACACTCGTCCACGGATACACGACCAATCCAAAGAGGGACAATCTGTTCCCACTCACTCTGGACAGCTAGGCAGACCCCCAGGCTGCAGCATCTCCGTGAGTAGCTCTCGCCTCTCGCAGCACAGCAGCAGTCGTCGCATCCCTCTGCGACGTGGCGTACTGCTGCTAGACGCGCCCCGTCCGCCCCAAGGTTGTGGCCTCATCGTGATAGCTGACTCTGATACCCAGGATGCTGCAGGCCACTCAAAACCAACAGCAACAGCCATCCTCCAACCTACCCACTGCCGCTGCCGCAACCCCTCCGCCAGCCGACTTTTTCTCGCACGTTGGTCGCCGGACCCCGGTCCCCCAGGTCCACCCTCGCTCCTTCAGTGTAGGTGCTGCGGACGAGCCGCTGCCGGACAACGGCAATGTGGAAAACAGCAACGGCGAGGCAGCGGGCGGCTCAGACGTTCGCCGGTCTAAAAGCATGAAGACCCCTGCCCGAGCCAACCTGACAGGCATGTCGAGTTTTGCCGCTGCTGGTTCGAATCTGGCTGGATCGTCCTCACCAGGTCCGCCTGCAACAACCTACGCTCCCCCGGCTGCAGCGCGCCACCCTCTATTCTCGCACCATGCTATTGCTCCTGTGGCACCTGTGTCTGAGCGATCGCTCAGCCCGGCACTCACGGTTATGAGTGACCCGGGACCCGACCAGGTAGCTCACCTTGCCAGCGAAAGCAGCCGCCCGATCTCGCCCACTGAGTCGACTGTGTCCTCGTTCTCTCCAGCATCCGTCTTCTTGACACAATTCTCTTCGAGAACGACCGACGCGCCGCTGCCTGATGCCCAAGGCTCACGCTTCCTGGACTATGTGTTGGGCAAGGTCCTGGGGCGTGGTGGGTTCTCCACGGTGCGCCTAGCCACTCATGTTGAGAACGGCGAAGCCTTTGCCTGCAAGATAGTCCGCCGCGACGACCTCTCCGACACATCTGGATCCCTGGAGAGCTTCGAGCAGGAGATCATCTTATGGAAGAGCCTCCCGCAGCACAAGAACCTCATGCCCCTCCTCGATGTCCACCGAACTTCGTACGCGACATTCCTCCTCATGCCGTTGATGCCCGGCGGGTCGTTATTGGACGTCCTTCAGCGTGAAGGCGGCAGTGAGAAGACCGCGCGCAAGTGGTTCCCGGGGGTGGTGGACGCAGTGACTGCCCTTCACGAGGGGTTCGAAGGCTTCGACGGCCACATCCTACATGGCGATCTAAAACTCGACAACTTTATGGTCGATCCCGAAGGCATCGTGAGGCTGGGCGACTTTGGAATGGCTCGGCCCCTCTCATCGTCGACCAAGCGACATCCCCCCGACACTCTGACACCCAACGGCGGTCGTGGTAGCCACCTTGCCCCTCACGTACACGCACGAGACCGCATCGCGTCGACACCTCAGGCCACTTCCCGGCTGCCGTCGCGCTCACCCCACCGCCGGCGGGACACGCTAGCATCGGCCGATGTCGATGCTTGTCACACACCCCCATGCCCCTCTGCGTCTCTCCCATACGCGCCCCCGGAGCTGCTCGGCTCGGTGCCCGTGGTTCCATCACTGGCTCGCGATATCTGGGCAGTCGGCATTATTCTACACGCCCTTTTGACCAACCGCCTGCCATTCACAGACTCGTTCGACCCACGGCTGCAGATGAAGATTCTGCGGGGACAATGGGAGCAGCCTCACAACGTAGGCTTTGAGTGGATGGAGGTGCTTCATGGATGTCTGCACCGCGACGCTCGACGACGATGGGACATCCGCCATGTGCGCGAATGTGACGCGCTGGTTGGGTGGCAACAGGTCAAGCCTCGAATGGCCAGTCGTTCCAGGTCTCGAGCGCGCATAGCGCCCGACCCCACCCTCGACCACCGGGGGCGGCGCGCACCCGACTCGCCTGTGCTTCACCGTGGGTCGTACCCTGGCGACTCGGTTCGCGGCCGTTCTCGCTCAGCAGCTCGCCTTGCTGCTCACCACCGTGGACCCTCCTACGACGAGCTACACGCTGCCCAGCACGAGAGAGACGCAAAGTCTCGCTCTCGCTCAAAGAGTGCGAACCGCAACCCGCACATGCCAGGTCCTCACCGAGGCCGACCGGGCGTGCCGCACCACCTAGACACGACGGCGCACGGCCTCAGCCCACGCTTCACGCCCGACAGACTCGCAGCCGAGCTCGAGGGCGTGGCCATCACCCGAGGCCGTTCAAAACAGCGCTTCGAAGTACCCCCGCGCGACTCGTCCACGAGCTCACTCAACGTCCCCACCGCGTCGAGGACCTCAGCCTCACGCTCACCCAGCGCCCCGCGCCGCCCATTGTCCCAGGACATCCTCGGGTCCTCCAGCGACGGCAAGCGCGCCCCCTCGCGTCCTCGTTCTGGCCACTCCGTACCGGGATCAGCAGCATGGTGGGACATGCACGACCGCGAGAATGTCAGCGGCACCTCTTCGGGCGCGCATACCCCCTCGCGGGCTGGGTCGCGAACGCGCGGGTCGCCCGGTCGTCCTAGCCCTACGGACCCATTCATTCCCGGTCAGCAGGGGAGCCGGCCGCCGACGCTGGGGTTCGAGCTCGAGGTCGTGGATGAGGATGCGCCTGCGCGGGCGAGGGGGCGCTCGCCGGCGAGGAGCAGGGCGGCGGGGAGGAGCAAGAGTCGAGGGAGGCTGCAGGGGTGAGCGAGGTGGCAACGGGAGTGGGAGTGCGTTTGGTGAGAATGACGGGTGCGTGCCGTGCCATCTTAGTGAGGTGGTGTGGGCGCGGATTTGTGTTGAGATTTTGTTGAGGGCTTCAATCACATGCACGCTGTGGCGAGGTGTACGTGGTTGGCGATGCGAGAGATGTACATACGACGGAGATGCATCTATGACTTTCTAGTGGGTTGAGTGGGCCAGGCTGAGAGGCTGCGATGTGGTGTGGTGGCACCTTCCTCGTGTAGCGCTGCTTGTATCTTCCTGTCCGACCTTCCTTCCTTCCTTCCTCACTTCCTCTGCCCTTCCTCATCCCTTCTGTCTTCTGCCTTCCACTCTTCCATCATCCCTCTCTTTCTCTCTTCACTCCACCCTCAGTACATTCTGTTCTGCCTTTCCTCACAGTCTTGTGTATCCGCTGGTGATTCTTATACCAGCCTCCTCCACCCGTTCACGCGTACCAGACTCACGTCCTCATCCAACTCAGCTCACCCATTGACGACCCTCGCCCGCCCCATCCTCTCCGACATGCTCCCCTCCCTCCGCCGCAAGCAACAGCCAGTCCACGTCCGCGTCTCCTCCTCCCACACAGTCAAACACCCCCCTGAGTACTGCCACCTCATCTTCCGCATATGTCACACCGGCGCAACCCCCACAGCCGTCAACGAGGGCGTAAAACGCACCAGAGATGAAGTGACGACCCTCCTCCGTGAGCTATCGGCCCAAGTCGAGGACGAGAGCGAGGACGTGATGGACGTCCCCTCCGCGTCTCGGCCTCAACGCCAGGACGAGGTAGACATTCACTCACACGCGAACATATCCTGGACAGCAGCGGGGGCGGCGGTTGACAAGGCCGCGATCGTGGAGAAGATGATGGCGCCTGTCGTAATGATCATGCACAGGGAAGGGGGGACCGTGAGGCGCCTGCCTGAAGATGGGGAGGGATTCCGTGGTGAGACGAGTGTGTTGGGGACGTTCCAGGATTGGAGGTGTTTGGACGGGGTGGTTAGGTGTTTGACGGTGAGTGCTGGACCTTCCTTCCTTCTTCTTGATCGACTGCCATTCTGCTTCCTGGCTGTCTCTCTCATCGCTTATGCCTACCTTCTTGGTTGGTACGGTTGCGTTGGCGTTAGCCCTTTAACAGCCGTGCTGCACATTGCTTGTCAACGAACAAGCGGGCTCGACCTCCGCCTCATGTACGCACTCTCAGCCGCGAGCCTCTGCCCATTGCCACGCCTCCGTCCCCCGGGCCACCGCTCACACCAGTCCAACCAAAACGTAACCGTCTCCCGCCTCGACTGGGTCGTATCCACCACCACCCGGCGCACGCTCGAGACCCGCGCAGCCGACGGCGCGATGCGCGACGCTCGCATGAAGGCGATCGACCTGCTCATTCCTTACACCTCCCGCGTTAACCTGCACCCTGTCAAGATCACTGCCGACAGGTCGGAGTCGTCTGCCAACACGCCCGAGAAGCACGAGCGCGGCGAGGGGGATGACCATGACAACGAGGGCGGCAAGGTTAGCGTGTACATCGACGATCGCTTGTCGAGGGTTGTCGACCCTGCTGAGGAGGGTGAATACTGGCTTGCGCCTCAGCAGGTTGTGGTGCGTTGTGGTGTTAAGGTCGAGTTTGCTGCGACTTGACGGTTCGAATACGGACGCACTCTGTAGCTTGTGTATTGTGATACCTCCTCCTCCTTTGTGATTGTCATTGCGATTGTAGCTTGCGGTACATGTCTTTATGCTACTGGCTGTGTTACGATAGAGAGAAGCTATATCAGCTGAACCGGTCTCTCTTGTGAGTAGGTGAGAAGAGGTCAGAGACACTGAAATAACAACATGCATCTACACTTGCCTGTATGCCACCTCCTTCGGCAGGCGGAACGAAAGACAGTACATGTCCTTGTTCGGTGCGACGCGGCGGACGAGGTGCAACAAGTATCCCTCCATGTCCGGCGTCACTGGGTATCCCAGGGTCTCAGTCGCGCGCTTGCAGATATCCTCCTCCGCAGGCGCTGTCTCAATGAACCGCGTGAAGCAGTGCACATGGACCATCGGGAGCACCGTGTCCTTGTCGTACCCCGGCTCCGAGAGGAGCGGCGTAAATGCCCCGTTGTACGCGTCGAGAAACTCCAACGCCGAGTCGGGCAAGTTCATGACATAGTGGTCGACGACTTGCGGTGTTGCCGGCTCCTTTGGGGGTGGCGGAGAAGGGGGCAGCCCCGCCTCGCGCTTCATGCGCGCAGCCTTTGCATCCTTCTCCCTCTGGCGGTAGGTCACGGGCTCGCTGCGCTCGAATGGTTGCCTCCAGACTTCCAGTGGTGCGCTGCGGATGAACTCGCGCGCATCCCTCTCCGTCACGCGTAGCCTCTTCTCCACCTTGTTGCGTGTTTGGTTCTCCCTCATCCACTTGACACTCTCGGGGTTGAGGTCGTTTCCGAGGACGTAGGCGCCGCGCTTGGCTGCCGGCACGGCGAATGGCCCAACGCCGGCCATGGCGTCGGCGACGACCTGGCCTGGGCGGAACTGGCTGATCAGGCGGTCGTGCTCTGTGTGGAGGCGCGAGTTCCAGTACACCTTGGAGAAGTCGAAGGTGAAGCTGCATCCGGATTCGCTCTGAGGCGTCAGATACTTCTGGTATAAGAGCTTACGGTAGTGGTGATGAAGTCGGGCTCTCCAGCGATGACCTCCATATCGAAGAAGCGGAACTGTGCGTGGATCTCCTTGAGCTTGTTGACGACGGTGCGGATGGAAGGCACTTTCTGCCTGTCAACCTCGTGTTATAGCTTGACTCACGTCAATGATGACCTGCCCAATTACATGCTTGTATGGCAGCCACTCCTCTCGCAGGTTGACATGCGCGATATGTCCCGTCTGGGTGAAGCTTGATGGCACATCGTCCCCCTCGGAGGGTATGATTGCGTTCAGGATGTCGTCTGCAACGTCAGCTCGCGCCCCGTTGAGGGGGAGACCATCCCTACTCACTTGCACTCCAGTGGTCGTACCCAAGCTCCACATCGTAGGGCTCGTACTCGGCTCCCAGAGTCGCCAGATACGCCCTGGTTGCCTCTGGCAGCTCCTCGGCGCTCTTGACGCGCAGCACGATCCGGCGGTATGACGGATCAGCGTCGTGCAAGATGATCTTGACCTTGGAGACATCTGCGACCTGCCTGACACGTCAGCACAATCCTTTGCTTGGTCCCAGACAGACGGTCCAAGGTGCGTGTCGCGGTCTGGCCTGCACACCACCACATGCCCGAACGGCCGAGCTTCATCGACCCGCGCAGCACTCACCCATTCATCGTGTCGTGCTTCCTGACCGCACCCACGCTGGCAGCCGGAATCCTCGCAGTCGTAAGCGGCAGGCGCATGGCAAACGCCTCGCGCTTGAGCTCCTTCATCCCAATGTGCTGCGGGGGCTGCAGGTCGCGCAGAGAAGGGGCAGGGCGGATGTCCGCCGACATGGATGGTCCTGGGGCCGTGGAATTGGACATGTCGCGATGAAAGAACGGTGGGAAAGCGGGCCGCGCGACAATTGTCGTCTGTGATGTTATCCTACAGCGGTGGGCGGTGCAGAGGGCCCGGCGCATGAGCAGATTGACTGGCGAGACGGACGAGATCGACATTCGAACTTTTGGACCTCCACCATGGATCGGCTATCTCTCGCGGTCACGTGAGCTGTCGATCGGTCCGGTCATCTTCGATGGCGACCTCCACAGACGCGTTGTCAACAAAGTCAAAACAAGGTCAACTAGGCGATACAAATACCACCATGGAGGTCGAGTCGTCAGGATACAGTCGGCTGTCGTATCCCAAGATTGCTGGGTATCGCATCGGAGAGGAGATCGGAGGTGGCGGTTTCTCCCGGTATGCTCTCGGAATCCGTTCGCGTCTTGCTGACTGAAGGGTGTTCCGAGCGATTCATGACGAGAAATGTCTCGTGGCTGCGTGCAAGGTCGTCAACACCTTTGTGCCCGGCGGGCAAGGACCAAACATCAAGGAGCTGCAGAAGGAGGTGCAGGTGCATCGGTCTTTGCAGTCGCCCAACATCCTGGCATTCCTCCATTCCGAGGTGGTCGAGAAGGAGAAGGAGGCCGAGGGATATGTTCCGGGGCTGTATATGCTGTTGGAGCTGGCAGTGGGAGGGGACTTGTTCGACAAGATCGGTGAGTCTGCATTATGGGCTACTCTGACATCAGCGCCTGAGGTAGGCATCCCTGAGGACCTGGCCAAGTTCTACTTTGCGCAATTGCACTCGGCAGTGGTGAGAGGTGACGCTTGGACCATGCTGACATTGCGCAGGAGTTCATTCACTCCAAGGGGATTGCGCACCGCGACCTCAAGCCAGAGAATTTGCTTCTAGCAGCCAACGGCAATCTCAAGCTGTCCGACTTTGGTCTCTGCGCGGTCTACAAATACAAAGGGAAGGAACGGACACTAAGCGGGCGGTGCGGAAGTATGCCGTACGTAGCACCAGAGGTGAGTAACGTCACTTTCAAAGCGCTAACAAGCAAGCTCGGAGCTGCTGGCGGATACGCCGCAGAGCCCGTAGATGTCTGGGGGATGGGAATTGTGCTCTTTACGATGCTGGTTGGGAGTGAGCATGAGTGATCGCTCAGCGCTGACTCCAGACACTCCATGGGACGAGCCATCAGAGACCACGAGCCAGGAGTACGCCGCCTTCTTGACCGGCGAGCTGTGGCAGTACGACCCATGGTCACGGATACACGGGCAGACAAAAGGTGAGGCTGGCCTCAAGCCGCAGCTGATCGCAGACTTCCTCAGACGGATGTTGACAGTCGACCCTCGACAGCGCATCACCGTTACTGATATCCCCCGGCATCCGTGGTGCATGACGTGCGTTGCTCGTGCTTTCGATACTGATGAACAGCCCATCGCAGCTCACTCGCGAGATGTTGCCAGAGGCGCTCACGCAGGGTCTCCGCACAACCGGCATGATGGCGTACGCCGACCCGACCTTCACAGATCCCGCCGCCCAGGCATATGCCGCATCGTAAGTGCACCTGATAGCGAGGCTAACGCACAGACGGTCCCAGCGAGTGATGGCGGATAGCCAGGTCGGCTCCCAGTGGAACCAGCAGGAGTCGCAATTCATGCGCGCCACTGGAAATCTCGTAAGCGTAGCAGGGAGACTTTGCCTAACGCCCAGACCCAAGGAGGCGACTTCGACACCGTCACAACACGATTCTGGCTCCGTCTTGGGCTCTCAGATGCGTTCACTGTGGTCCTCGCGTACCTGCGGTCGCAGCTGGAGGAGCAGAACATCCAGGTCAACGATGCGCAGACTGCCATTCGCGTGTACAAGCCGGCAGGGCAGAAGAGCGTGACGGGAACCTTCAAGTTCGCGGTGAGCGATACGCACGCGGCGCAGGGTCAGACCCTGGTCAGCATGCGGCGCGAGAAGGGCTCTATTCTGCACTGGCGGGCGTTCTGGTGGGCCGTGGTGCGGAATGCACAGATTGACCGGTTCGTTGTCAAGGGTGATACTCAGTAGATGTTGTCGTAGCCGTGCATGGTATTATGTTATATCTTCATCCAGCTGAAGAACGTAGTGCTTGTCAGCTGCAATATGAGACCTGGTCTGCAAAACGCCTTGGCTACGAGGTGGCCTACTGGGATAACCCATGCATTGCGGACAACAAAATGAAATAGCTGAAAAGATGAAAAAGGCAGCAGAAAGACTTCACGTTTTGACCACTAGTAGAAGCGATGGCAAGTGGAATAGCCTTTGCTACTCGACTTCAA
Organism: Cutaneotrichosporon curvatum; assembly: GCA_001600275.1. Lineage (NCBI taxonomy): Eukaryota > Fungi > Basidiomycota > Tremellomycetes > Trichosporonales > Trichosporonaceae > Cutaneotrichosporon > Cutaneotrichosporon curvatum. Next base: position 1,145,597 of record BCJH01000001.1, on the reverse strand, counting down.
GCTTCGCCTGAGGCAACCTGCAGACATAGCATCTGCAGCCCGATTCAGTTGACACGGGCAGCACACAGACTGAGCACTGGCAGCTTGGCCCGCTTGCCTGAGGGTCAGCACCGACAAACGCCCATCTCACTTGGCTTGAACCCGCCGTAGACTGGGAAGAGGCCTTGCTCTTCCCCTTTGCAGCGCTTTGCTTCTTGCCACCCTTCCCTTTCTTGCTAGCTGCTCCTCGGGTAGCGTTCCGCGTAATGACAACTTCAGGTTGCAGACGAGCCCTTTTGCTCGTCCTGACACGCCCTGAGCGCCGCCGCGCCGAGGGGATGACAGCGCTGTTGCCTGCGTAGTCGACATCATCGTCATTGTCCACAGTCGAGTCGCTGTCGTAGCTGTCGGTGTCGTACGACGTGCTCTTGACGCTGTTACTGGCATGGCTGCGCTGTGGGCTGCGCTCGCCGTCCGTCGAATCGAGCTCGTCGACCTCTTCGTCGCTGAGCGAGTCGGGCGGCGAGCTGGGCTCCGGGGTGGGGAGGGCGCGTTCTGCCATGATCTTGGCACCCGCAGTGTATGGTCTCATGCAGACAAGGCGCTGGGCCGTGTCACATGCTTCGACCCAGGACGGTTTGACGCATGACATGCCCTTGTTGATAAACCTGAGGTCAGCGCAGAGTGGGAGTGGAACTTACTCTGACAAGTCGAGGCGGCGCGCAGAGATGTCGTAAATGACGACAATGGTGTGCAGGTCTGGATTGAGCGGGTAGGGGATGGTCTTGCCTCCGACGCGGACTTGGGGGAGCTGGCCTGGGCCGACGGTGTTGACCCACAATCCTTCGTGGCGCTTACGGGCGCGGTTGACTGATTTCAACGACGCCAGAGCCTGGGGAAATCTGGTCGGCGAGGCGCCAAAGTGCAGAAGGAACTGCAGGGGCTTGAACATCTTTGTGCGGCCAGCGGCCCCGGCTGGAGGCTGGTAGTCGGTTACTAGCTGTACCTCTGTGTGACGAGCTGATTCACTACGCGGGCGACCGACGTGCCGGAGAATGATGGGGTCGTCGTCGTCGTTGACGAGGATGGGTGCTGTTGCTTCATTCTGGCGCGTGGTCACTGATTGCACTTTTGTGACTTGCCCATGAATCGCCTGGGGAGCCTGGAGAGTAAAGTTGGAGGGAGCAAGGGCAGTGGAGGCGTAGTATGTGGAGCTGCTGGCCGTAGCTTTTGATGCCTCGCCAACCTTGGCAGACGTTGCACCACTGCTGGACTGTTGGCCTTCGAGCGTGTGGCCAGGTCTTGAGCGTGGGTTTTCCTCCTGCACCTCGGCAGAAAGCAGTCGCATGCTCGTGGTGTAGGAAGAAGATGCGGACCGGTGGTCGGCGGCTGACCGTTGCGGCTCAGACGCGCTGTACCTCTGTGCCGTTGGCCGGTGACCCACATGAGTTTCGGGCTTGCGTATCTGCTGAGCGCTACCTGACTCTGTTGTGACACTCGCAGCGGGTTCAGCTGACTGTGAGCCCCCAGCTGAAGTGACGACGCCGGGGGCGCTGAGCCTGGCGGGCACACGAGGTGGTGGCGGCGGCATCGCGAGGGATGGAGTCATCGGAGGCGTGGGCATAGGTGCGTTCGCAGTGGCACTTCCGGAAGCTTGTGGTGGAGGCGGAGGGGCGGGTTGACGGAACACCACCTGGCGCCGAGTCAACTGGTCGATTCTTCATGTCAGGAAGAGAGACTACAGCGTGCACATACTGTCTTTGTTGATGGGCTATGTTCATGCGTCGACGGTTCTCTTCAGTGACGCCGTAGTGTATTCCCTCTAAGCGCAGCCGTTTCCTGTCCTTCACAACCTCTTGGTACCGGGCTTTGAACTCCCTTTGCTCGCTCTCTCTCCTCTCCAGTCCTTCGTTGCAGCGGATCAAGGCCTTCAGGTCCGTACCGTTTGTAATGCGCCACGGGCCAGCCCATTGCAGGATGCCTACTGCCCTTGGTACCAGATCCTGTTCGTCCTCCATGAAATGGCGGACGTGGATAAAGGTGCCGGACGAGAACACGCTCTTCATGGGGAACACATCTGATAGATCCCTCGTACCCAGCTGTATATAGCTTATCAGAGCTGCCGAGACGATATAGACGTCCGGCGAGTCCCAACATTGGACCATCCGCCCACCGCCAGCCTCCACGTTCAGCACTCTGTCTGCCGACAGTTCACTACTCACTTGGATGATCTTTTCGAGGGTGTAGGTCGAGTCGTCCAGCCCATCAAAGGCGAACCGGAAAGGACGCCCCGTCTCGTCGTCAGTGTACTGCTTCGCGAGCACCATGGTCCCGTGACAGAGTATAAGATATGAGGATCAGAACAAACGACATTAGAAGCCAGTTTCCATCAGTCGACGCGTCCCAATAACGACTGCGGTATGAAACCAAACTAACGGGCCCTGCTCGGTCGCTGCCAGCGCGTGAACTCTCGTAAGTACGCATGCCAAGTTGTGGGAGATTCCAAGGTCAGCAAGGTAGAGGCTGTCGGTATGGGGTAAGCCGGGGTGCATCCCTTTCTGCATTGTCTGCTGTGAAGCCGGCTCATTGGTCGTCAAGTGTCTTGTTGATCCGCTCGCACCAAGGGCCAAACCCGGCCCCTCGCCTCGCACCCAGGGTTGATAGCGCCTGAGTCAGGCTTCTGCGTGGCTCTCGCAGAGACTGTGGTGCGATACTGCAGCCGTATACATGTGCGTACAGCGCGACCTACCCCGCAAGGGATGCTGTCGGCCATGGGACGTCCGAAGAGGGCAGTCGACTGTCGGCGATGTTGAGAAGTCGAGAGCAAGTTGGCTGTACATGGCAGTAAGCTCAAATCCCTGACTCCGAGTCCTGGTCGCTAGCGCGTTTTGACCTAGTTGTCGTGTACGCGCCGGCGACGGAAGCGACGCCAAAGTTGCCTGATGCTACACCTGCACGTTGCAGCCTTAGCAAACCTGACTCACTTCATCCATGCGCATGCGGATCGCGCAAAAGATCAAGAGCGACTGTCGGGCTCCGGCTAGGCATCGCTGAGGGGAATCGCAAAAAGGAAAGAAAGGTCACGACGGGGATCGAACCCGCGATCTCATGATTGCAGTCTCAAATTGAAGTCGTAGTCATACGCCGTACCATTTGGCCACGCGACCGGATGAGTTTTGCACGCCCTCGGCCGGGGTTGTCCGTGCGCCCCCGTGGAATTCTGCACGCCGTCCTCCTCTGCACGGCAGGGACATCTTCATCAGCACCCTGCTCGCACCCAAAAAGAAGGCGTTAGTCAGGCGTCGCCGCAGATCTTCACGCCAAGGCTGCTGAGGACCGCAAAAAGGTCACGACGGGGATCGAACCCGCGATCTCATGATTGCTATCCTGATGAGGAATCGTAGTCATACGCCGTACCATTTGGCCACGCGACCGATGGTTTCAGACAGTGGATGATGCCTTCTGAGCTTGCGACTTGTCAGACAGACGCGTCGGTTTAGGGCAATGTTAGCAGTAGTCCGTCATGTGCTTGAAGAGAAGCTAGTCAGTAGGTGGAAGTGTTGAGAGGCAAACGTCGAAGATAAGGCGACGGGCCGCAGATGGAGGGGTAACAATCAGGCTGGGGTGGAGGTGAAGGGTAGTTCAGAAGAACTGAGGACTGAGTGTGGCCTCCTGGCGTGAGAGTTGTCCAGCCATAGCCTGTTGTCGCCATGTAATGAAGCCGTGGAAATGAGAAAAGGAGACGAGTCACGTTGTTCTCTGGATGGTATGATGTACGATCGAGAGGAAGGACGTGAGGATTAAGTGCTGGAACCCACGGATGGACGTGTGCGAGACGCTCGGATGCTCAGGACCGGAAATCCGGGACGATTACCCGAGTGCCACGCGATGCTCACGTGCTTCCGCGAGCATCACATTCAGGCACGGCGACTTGTCATCGTTCATCATGCACTTCGCTGTTCCATCGATATCATCCTGATACCATACGTCTCGTCGCCTTGTTAACACGTCCCGCCATCGATCTGGAGTGACGTTAGACAACGAACCACAACCCCGATACGAGACCGCCCACAATGCCACCTAAGGAGTGAGTTCAGCGGTGCGCGCAGGAGCTAACATTGCAGGGATTGGGAGAAGTGTAAGCCTCGCCGATTTGGTCTTGGTCGCGTTACTGACGGCTTGCAGATGAGCGCAAGGCTACGGACGAGAAGGAGGAGAAGATTGTCGGTGGGTATACGCGCATGGGTGGCGAGGTGTGCGAGTCGCGGGCAGTGCGCTGACTCTGCAGCTCTCGATGAGTCCGACATCCAGATCCTGAAGACATACGTGAGTTGATTGTCGAGCACACGGGTCTAATGTCGCAGGGACAAGGACCGTACTCTGTCGCCCTGAAGGACATTGAGAAGGAGCTCAAGGACATTCAGAAGCGCGTCGACGACAAGATGGGCATCAAGGAGTCGGACACTGGACTGGCGCCGGCAAATCTGTGGGACACGACGGCGGACAAGCAGCGTCAGGGAGAGCACCCACTGCAGGTTGCGCGCTGCCAGACGATCATTCGTGCTCGTGAGTTGCGGCCCTTGGGTGACTCGCTAACGATACAGCTGAGACTGCGGACGGAGAACAGGCGCTCAATCCCCAGGACGGCGCTGGAGCTGGCAACCCTGATGGTGACCGTTACGTGATCTCCATCAAGCAGGTGGCGAAGTTTGTTGTTGGTCTCGGTGACACTGTGTCCCCGACCGACGTCGAGGAGGGCATGCGGGTTGGGTAGGTCACGGACGCAGTCTCCACTGACGGCAGTGTCGACCGTACGACCTACAAGATCCTGCTTCCTCTGCCACCAAAGATCGACCCCTCCGTCACCATGATGCAGGTCGAGGAGAGGCCGTCGGTGACATACGCGGATGTCGGTGGATGCAAGGAGCAGATTGAGAAGCTGCGCGAGGTCGTAGAGTTGCCACTGCTGGAGGTGAGTGCTAACGGTCGTGCAAGCTGACCCCTAGCCCGAGCGCTTCGCCAACCTGGGTATCGAGCCACCCAAGGGTGTCCTGCTGTATGGCCCACCGGGAACCGGAAAGACGCTGTGTGCGCGTGCTGTGGCGAACAGGACAGACTCGACCTTCATCCGCGTTATCGGCTCTGAACTGGTGCAGAAGTACATCGGAGAAGGTGCACGCATGGTGCGTGAGCTGTTCGAGATGGCAAGGAGCAAGAAGGCGTGCATCATCTTCTTCGACGAAGTCGACGCTATTGGAGGAGCACGATTCGACGACGGAGCAGGTGGCGACAACGAAGTGCAGCGTACTATGTTGGAGCTCATCAACCAACTGGACGGCTTCGACGCACGCGGCAACATCAAGGTCATCATGGCCACTAACCGTCCGGATACGCTCGACCCTGCCCTCCTGCGTCCGGGACGACTGGACCGCAAGGTCGAGTTTAGCTTGCCCGACGTCGAGGGCCGTGCACACATCCTCAAGATCCACGGCAGGAGGTGAGTCTTGGCTGTGAGATAGTTCTGACGAGCCCAGTATGAGCGTCGAGCGCGACATCCGTTACGACCTCATCGCTCGCCTGTGCCCCAACGCCACTGGTGCGGAGCTCAAGGCTGTGGCTACTGAGGCGGGTATGTTCGCCATCCGTGCGCGTCGCAAGGTCGCGACTGAGCGCGACTTCCTCGACGCGGTGGAGAAGGTCATCCGCCAGGGTACCAAGTTCTCCTCGACTGCTCTCTACGCCCAGTATAACTAGAGCGTTACAGCGGGGATAGGGACTGGGGTGTATTGCATAGGAGACTGTAGAGATGATAAGATGGCATGCAGCAGCGTACTGGCTGCGGTTCAGGCATACAGGCCTGCGAATGGGTGCGCAGTAGAGTCACTCGCATGCATTCATGCATGCATGAACTTGTAAACAGAGCTGCCTCGTGCCTGAAAACATAGTACGACTGCCACACAGCTTTCTCCGCGCTGTCGAAACTCCGCCGGCCTAAAATGCTCCCGTTCTATGTTCAGAGTCTGCCGCGCACTGCACGACACCAGCCATAGCCCGCGTGCAGTCCTTCCCAACCGTCAACAGTCGCCAAAATGTCCAAGTCCAAGAACCACACCGCGTGAGTAGGCTGCAGTGCATGGAGGAGGGCGTAATGCTGACAAATTAGCCACAACCAGACCAGGAAGGGTGAGCATTGGCGATGGAAAAGGGGTGGAAGGGAGATGTGGATGGGAGGATGGGATGGGAGAGGATGAGGATGGAGAGGCAAGCGGCAAGCGGGCATGGGTGGCGCGCGCAGTCTGGACGAAGGAAGAGCTGTCCGCTGGTGTCTTTGCCCATGTCGTGGCTGTCCGGGAGCTGCAGAGGGAGGAAGAGGTGGAGAGGTGGATGGAGAAGCCGCCGTTATGGAGGATGGCATGCTAACCCACAGCGCACCGCAACGGTATCACGCGCATCCAGACCCAGCGTTACAAGTCGCTCAAGGGTGTTGACCCCAAGGTGCGTAGTGTCTTTGCTTGTCGAGGCGAATGCTGACATGTTCTCTTCTTTCCGCGATCCGCTTCGTTCATTCCCTGCCGACTTCATTTGCCCACGACTACACTCCATCCTATTCCCTTTCGACTTCTTCCCCCCCTTATTTGACACCACTTTCTTTCGACCCACAGTTCCGCCGCAACGCCAAGTTCGCCGCCCAGGGCACCCAGAAGGCCGTCGCTGCCGCGAAGGCCGCCGCCGCCTCCGCATAAGCACCATGCATTTCGCTCTGTAGACGGAGCTAGAGCAGCTTAGTGTACGGTTCTTTTGCAGCAGTGTACTATCATTCATCTGCACGGGATGGCAGCTTAGCGTGGGTCGGGGAGGGTACTGACTGCGACTGACCAGAGGATGGGGATTGGGCGGACTGGCAGGGAGGGGGGCATGGTGGACTCTGAACTGAATGTGGTCATCTGGCGTTGCCGGTGCCGCGGCGTCTTGTCCTACTTACTTTGCTTTGGACATGTCAGAACGCCGTGTGTCGTGTGACGTTGACGCCTTACGGAACGATGGTCTGTGGTCATCGCGCGGGTGGACCTGCCGGGCGGAATTACCGATCATGGTCGGCAACAACACTCAACCGGGCTCAAGGATGTCCGCCGTTCGAAGACGTTCTGCACGACCGCATCGCAGGATGCAACATATTGGGATGGGTTCTATTGTGCCGGAGTGTCCGTCTCGCTACCCTGGCGGTGTCGAACCCACCGACCTCCGGCCGTCAGGCGGTGCACAGTGGGTGGTTCGTCGATGATGTCTCGAGAAATCCAGTGTGCTCTGAGAGACCATGCAGGTCATTAGCAGCTCCTGCAATGGGTGTACTGCCGTCCCGGACCAGCCTGCAAGTTGCCTTCCAGAGACCCAATGACTCATGGTCGACATTTCGCTACATTTTGAGCCCTATTTCTTCCAAATATATATTGCAGCCTACACATCAGTCGCAGTACCACAGGTACACTTCTGTGTACAGCCGGGACCTACGGAGCAGACCCGTACGCAGTTCACCCCTCTCGTCGTACCCTACGCGGTGTATTTGTCCGGGTCAGTAGTCTATCGTCACAAGATGCATCTCGACGCGGGTATTGACGCAACCCTCCTGCTGCGCGCTCTAGGTCATGATCCAGTGGCGAAGGGCACACCATGGCCCATAGAACATCGAACGAAGCTCAGGGCAGAGGAACATGACAAAAAGTGCTCAGCCACCTACATTCTGATCATTGCGTTCACACAACAGGACGGTGTAGTAATGTTGACATCCTCGCACCTCGACACACACGCCGTCCGCAGACTGCGCACAGCGGTAGAAGGGCGATGCAAGGGAAGTGCTCTGCGCTATCCCAGTACACCACAACCTTGCTGCGCGTGGGCATGGTGCGTCCTTGTGAGCTGCAGAGTATGTATGGCGAGGAGGAGGGGTAGTTGACAAGCCCAATTCTTTCGTGTTATTGCACCACTTCCATCGTGGAGTTGTGCAGTAGAGCAGTTTGCACTTGTAATGGAGCAAGCAGTTACTCTGTGCACACTGTGCAGTATGCATTTCGCACGCAGGTGCTACTACGTCGAGGCATCTCTGACAAGTAAGAGCGCGGACGAGCGGAGACGCCTTACCGACCGCCACTGTGCCACTTGCCATGCCGATCATGCACTGCCGATCCGTGGCAGTCTGCCGAACTCCAAGCATGTTCAGCGCCACACACACCGGACACACCATAGCAACTTGAAGTGCTCACGACAAACACGCCGCAGAAGCGTACGCACGAAGCACAAGCACATGCAGATGCCACTTCCCCGCTCACCCCAGCATTCACCAAGCATCAATGTGGGGTGTACCCTTCAACCCCACCCSCCCCGCCCAACATTCGGCGCAAAAAGGCACGGCGCTCAGTTGTAAATACGAAAATGCGTTCATTCGGAGGTCTAGCGTTTGCCCCCTCACTGGAAAGAAGAACCATCATAGCAAACCGTGGGAAAGTTGGGCATCTGCGCGCGTAGTGCGCCGGGGTTGTACCGTCAGACACAAGCTCGGAGCACGGCGTACGCATGCACGCGTTTCGCTAATGGGCTAAATTGCCTGCTACGCGCGGTACCGCTGCACCACGCGAAAAGTCGCGACAGACGTGTGGACTGGGCTTATGACGGTTCGAGCGTACATCCAAGTCAATGGAGTTTATGTATAGTATCGTACTGCATCCACCACTACAGCTATCACCCCATGAAGTGATGTACCTGCTGCTGATCCTGCGGGTCGCAGCCACCTCGCGTAACCTCGCCGCAGGCGAGGTCACTGCTTCGCCTCTGCGGCTTTGATCAACCGATCCCGCACACGCACATACCCCCTCCAGTACCGCATCCACTCCTCCGACCTGCCCACCGCATCCTCGTCGCCCAGATTCCGCGCCTGCGTCTGCCCCTCCTCCGCGGCGGAGAGGCTCATCGCGCGCTCGTAGCTCTCGCCGGCATGCTCGAGACGGTGCATCTGGCCCTCGGTGTCGCCCTTCTTGCCCGCTGCGGTTGCGTCGCGCTCGAGCAGAGCCGCGAGGGTGAAGTACGCCTCGGCGGCGGTCATGAGCGTGTCCCGGAGGAGGCGCTTGGCCGGCTGCGCGCAGGGGTTGGAGTTGGGAGCAGTGAGCGCGGTGGGGAGGATGGGAGTCAGTGTTGAGAGGACGGCCTCGGCGCGCTCGGTGGATTGGGAGACGAGGTTGAGTGGGTGGGAGGATTTGTCCTTTTGCGCGTGGGCGACAGAGCCAGAGTGCAGGTCGAGGAGGGCTCCACGGGACTCGGCCCACGCGGTGTGGAGGGCGGCTGGGGCGTCGGACGAGGACGCGACGGAGGGTGTGGTGGGTGGGGGGAGGAGGGAGAGGGCGAGAGCTTGCAACGCGGCCGCGGAGGAGAGGGACGAGGACGTGCCCTGCTGTGCGGCTGCGGCGGACGCCGAGATGAGGATGGATGTCGCGGCGCGCTGGACCGGGGGTGCAAGGGTGGTAGTGGGAGTCTCGGTAGCGGTGTTGCTTGGCCTCGAGCTGCCCCATGACCACCAGGAGCGTTTCGTAGACGGGACAATGACATGCGTCGAGGGGAGGGCAACGCCGACGCGCTCCAGCCCCCAGGACCACCACTTCTGCGCGTCCTGTGTCTGCCCCGCTCGCTGGGCGAGGTCACCCAGCTTGTGTGCCAATCTCATAATCCGCGCATCGCGTACCGGCGAGCCACCCTCCGTCGCGCACAGCACACGCTCGTACAGATCCCTCGCGTAGGACAGCGAGTCGGGCGTGGCAATGCGCTCCAGCACACCAGCCTTGAGCAGCAGCAGATCCAGCGCCGTCGGGTCAGCGATGGCACCAGTCCTCTCCGGCGGCGACACGCGCACATGCGCCAGCTCGGGGGGGAACTCGATCCCCTTCGCCCTCGCGACGGCAATCGCACTGTCGATATACTCCTCGGCCAGCTCGAACCCCCGATCGATGCGATTCGCAGTCGGCCCCGTGCCGATCATCCCGCCGCGCATGTTCGGGTGTCGCGCCGGTGTCTTGCCAATCGCGCCGCCCTCGCCCGCCCCCCACTCCCAGCACACCCACGCGCCGCGGAGCGCATGCCGCCCCTTCCACCCCAGCCTGGGGTCTGTGCCGCCCTTCTCCCCGCCCGTCCAGGCCTGGTTCTCGTCCGCCCAGGCGTAGGTGTCGTCCTCGGATGCGCGGGAGGGCGGCGCGAGCGCCACGCGCTCGATGTAGGCGTGTCCGCCTTCAAAAGTGAGATACGCTGCTAGGCTGAGGCCCACGCCGCCGTAGACGAGGTACTTGATCGTGCGGCCGATGAGGGAGAACGTGTAGCTTGCTGGCTCGGCGTAGTTCTCCACTGGCGCGTCGGGGGGTGTCGGCAGCGGCGCTTGCGGGACGCGGGTGCTCGCTGCGCGCGAGAGGCGCTGCAATGGCACCACCGCTGGGTGCAGCGCACGTACCCTCGACGGGCCCGGTAGTGTCCTTGCTGCTCTGAGTGCGCGGGACATGTTGACGGTGTGGGAGATGGACGTATCGCGTCTGAGACGATGACGAAAATACCTCCACTCTGAAATAGTCGACGGACGGAGAGGGGTTCATCTCCGCAGGCGGGCGGGTCGATCATCGCAGAGGTCCAAAAGATACATGCCTACAATGCTGCTCCGGCTACGGGCTACTTCTTCTGCTGTTGCGCGGTATTAGCGGCCTCGGCACGCTCCACCGCCTGCTCCTCCAGGATCTGGCTGATCTCCTCGCCCTCCTCGCGCACGCTCTCGGTCAGCTGCGCCTGCCACAGGCTGTGGTACACTCCGCCCGCGTTGCGCATCAGCTCCTCGTGCGTGCCCTGCTCCGCCACGCGGCCCTCCTCCAGCACGATGATCAGATCCGCATCAGAGATGGTGCGCAGCCGGTGTGCGATGAACACGCTGGTCTTGCTCCCGTCCACGAGGGTCGCGTTGATGTTGCGCATAATCTCCGTCTCGGTGTACACGTCGAGCGCGGAGGTCGCCTCGTCGAAGAAGTTGATCGGCGCGTCCTTGAGCAGGAGGCGGGCCACGGCGACGCGCTGCTTCTCACCTCCGGAGATCATGAGTCCACGCTCGCCCACCTTCGTGGCATACCCGTCAGGGAGGCGCGCGATCGTCTTGTCCAGCTGCGCCTTGCGCACTGCCTCGTCGACCTCCTCGTCCGTCGCGTTCAGGTTGCCGTAGCGGACGTTGAAGCGCAGGTCGTTGTGGAACAGCGGGGTGTCCTGTGGGACGACGCCGATTGCTTTACGGAGCGACTCGAGGGTGACGTCGCGCACGTCCTGGCCGTCGACGAGGATGCGGCCGGTCTGCGCGTCGTAGAAGCGGAAGAGGAGGCGGAAGATGGTCGACTTGCCGCACCCGGACGGGCCGACGAGGGCGACCTTCTTCCCGGCCGGGATGGTCAGGCTCAGGTTGTTGAGAATGGGGCGGTCGGGGTGGTACCCGAACGTCACATTCTCAAACCTGATGCCTCCGCCCTGGTTCAGGTGCAAGGGTTTGGCGCCGTCTTTGTCGTGCACGTTGGGCTTGACGTTCTGGAGGTTGAACAGAACCTCCATGTCGATCAGGCTCTGGCTCAGGTTGCTGTACACTGTGCCGAGGAAGTTGAGCGGCAGCGACAGCTGGAAGACGAGCTGGTTGACGAGCACAAGGTCGCCCACTGTCATTGTCCCCCTGATGATGCCCTGCGCGCCGAGGACCATCATGATCGTCAGCGCGGAGGAGAAAACAAAGTTCTGGCCCGAGTTGAGGAATGCGAGCGAGGTTGCGATTTTGGTAGAGGCGTTCTCGTATGTCTTGAGAGTTGCGTCATACTGCTTGATCTCAAAGCGCTCATTGTTAAACTCCTGTGATGTCAGCAATGTGCTCGGGGCGGTCTACCCACCTTGACAGCCTCGTAGTTGATCAGCGAGTCTACAGCATTCGTGGCGCCCTTGTTGTCTGCAGCATTCGCCTGCTTGCGGAACTTTGTGCGCCACGCGGTGGTTTGGATCGTGAACAGAGCGTACAGGGCCATGGTGATGACCGTCACTCCTGCAAAGTCCCAGCCGAACTTGTACGACTATGGTCAGTACAGCATTGTACCGAGTAGCTCACCAGGATACCGCACACCATGCCGATCTCCAGTGCCGTTGGAAAGACGTGGAACACGATCGAGGAGAGGATGAATGAGATACCCCTGGAGGTCAGCTGAGGCTGCTTGCTACACCCACTTTGTTCCCCTGTCGATAGCGCGCGTGAGACCACCAGTCTGGCGCTCGAGATGGAACTTCATGTCCATGTTGAGGAGGTGCGTAAAGGTGTCGCGTGCGACCTTGCGGATGGTGCCCTGCGCGACGGTCGCGAAGATGGCGTTCCGCAGCTCGCCGAAGACAGTAGCGAACAGGCGAGCGAGCCCGTCTGTGGTTAGGCTCGGACCAAGGACACAACTCACAGCCTGCAATCGACGCGCCGGCCAAGACCCAGACGGTCGTGCTTTCTGTGATGGGGACGTTCATGCCATCGACGATGGATTTGAACAGAAAGGGGACTTGGACGTTGAGGACTTTGCCCGCGATGAGGAGGCTGACAGCTGTGACGACGCGGATCTTGACGCTGTTGTTGCCCTTTGGCCAGACGTTGGAGGCGAGCTGCTTCAGGATCGCGAGGTCGGTCCACAGCTGCTTCTTGGCTGGCACGACCTTGGTCGCGACATCCGGGTTGAGAGCTGGGGAGGTGGGTGGAGGCGCAGATGGTGCTGGCTTTGGTGGATGCGATGACGGCTGCTGTGAGGGAGGAGGGATATGTCGGCGCGTGGAGGTGGAGAATAAAGCGAGGGTGGAAGCAACTGCTGGCCATCCGACTGGTCGCGATGGAGGGAGCTGCGAGCGCAGCTTGGCAGCTTGCCTGCCTGCATCCGCGAGAAGCTGCCGCTGCTGAGGGAGGGCGATGCGCTGCCGACGACCGAAGTGGAGAGAGCGCTTGGATGGCCCAGCAGCTGCCAGTCCCAAACCGCTACTGACTGAGCCAGAGCACGCCGGCCGGACGATCACCTGCCAGCTGAGCATGCTGAGTGGGCTTGTTGTGATGGGGTAGCCGGGGTGTCGAAATAATCGTAGTTGTGATGTCGAGACACGTCCCAACGCCTGCCTTTATCAATGCTCTACTGGGGCCAGCGTGACTATTGCTGTCGGCGATGAGCCCCGATAGAAAGAGTCGAGTCAAAGTCGTGCGCGATATTCGCGTGAAAGCCTCCTAAGAGCAAGGCAACGATGTCGTCGATGGCGCGCGAGTGAGATCGACCACCGTCGCACAAGACCGTCCGACTAAGCCGAGAGCGAGCGAGCGAGCGTGAGGTCACAACATGCCCAGGCACGAGATCACGCAATGAGTCATGATTCTGACTCTTGTTATCACTGGCCAGTCACGTGATCGATTCGGGTGGTGAACACGTGTCTGCCTCGTGTACCATGTGGCTACCGCGTGTCTCCCTATATCTCCGTTATTCCCGGAGCACATGAGGAGATGTGGCAGATCGATCCGCTCTGCGTCCCAAGTAAGAAAATTGCTCCCGCTCGGGCCCCGTGTGCACATGGACCGGCCAATGCGCCAGGGCACAACAGCCGAAGATCGGTAGCAGCGAACCGGAAACTCAGGCCAAGTCTTGCTCCTCCTCCTCGTCGTCTCCTCTCTCTCACTACTCGACGTACTCTACTCACGTTCCATCATCCTCATCGTCATCACATACCTTCCATCTCCCCCATCGGAATCCACGACGAACAAGACAGAGAGGGAACAAGCATACAGGCAATCCCTTCCTCTTTCACCTACTCCCCGACCTCTTCATCGATCGCCACAAGGCTTCTTATCGGGATCGGAAACACGAAGAGCAAACATAATCATCCCTCCGTGGTCACAACATCCTCTCTCCTCTCTATATCCCCCGTCTCGATACATCCTCTCCTCCGACTACCCTCGATCGTTCGAACGCCTACTACTCCCCTTCGCCGCACGACCACAAGCCACGTCTCGCATCCAAATATCCCCTGGTAACAGAACATGAAGAGGGCATGGGACTCTAGTCAGGCCCAACAACTGTTCACAAAACTGCAACAGTCCCAGCAAAAGGCAGCGCAGCAGGCTAACGCCTCGACTGCCAACACCAACGGCAATTCTGCCAACTCTACCAACAACAGCAACAGCGGCAACAACAACAACAACAACAACACGACGAGCACAGGCAACGGCGGCACAAGTGCAGAAGGCGGAAGCAGCGGACACTGGCTCGACATGAGCAACCATCCCTATGCCTCGGCGTATTCGAATGTAGCGTCGTCATCCCTTCTTACTGGCGGTCAGGCGTTTAGCAACAATGGCGGGAGCGTCGCAGGCAGTGATTCTAAGCGCCCACGGTCGAGCAAAGACGAGGACGAAAGCGACGAGGACGACGATGATGATGACAGCGACGAGGAGGGCCAGGCGCAGAAGCTGGCAGCGCAGGCTGCCAAGCCCAACCGCAAGATCGTCAAGGGGGCGGATGGCAAGCCAAAGGTCAAGCTTACACGAGGGTCTCGGGCTTGCATAGCGTGAGTAGAGCGCATCGCATTCAGTCGCAGAGCTAACTTTTACAGATGCCGCAAGATCAAGATGCGCTGTATACCGGACGACAGTAGTGGGCCCAACGGACCGTGCAAGGTGAGCACATGCAGCCACAGCAGAAAGTTTGCTAACGTATCAGCGCTGCAAGTCCGGTGGCCACGAGTGTATCTTTGAAGAATCGAACCGCGGGAAACGCAGCACACGGAAGAATGAGGCTCTGGCGGCAAAGATAAACAAGATGGAGACTGCACTAAAGGGTATCGGCAGCGTATGTGAACAGAGTAGGCCAATGCTAATTACTTCTACAGGCATTGGGCAACCTTGATCCTTCAGCCCTGAACTCGTTCTCCCAAGCACTGCACGCGTCCACAGCGGACCCGGAGGTCATCTCACTCATCTCATCACACGCGTCATCAGCAGGTCCGTCGCTCAGCAACAGTACCTTTGGCAGCAGCTCGTACCACGAGTCTGGGGTTCGCGACACTGGCGAGGGAACAGCACTGGGACACCTCCCGCCATTATCGCCACGCCTCCACTCCCTCCCGGACAATGTGCTGTCGCCACTGGGTTTGCTTGCCGAGGCGAGTCTGCAGAACACCGACCCGACCAAGAAGCACTCCAACTTCCGCAACGGTAGCTTGCCCATGCGGCCGTCGCCCCTCAGCCTGGGATCCAACGCCATCGACCCCCGGCGCACGACAGGAGGAGGACATCAACGGGTAGCGATGAGTGACGTGCGCGGCGGCCACGAGGGGAGAGACATTGGTGTGGCGTCGCAGAACTACTTCAAGCCAGGCACACTGTCGGCACTGCCATCCAGTGTGGACGAGCGGGTCCCCGAGCTGCTGAATATTGTCAAGCGAGAGGAGATCGACGCATTGTTCGAGCTCTTCTTCACGCACAGTGAGTTTCTCTTTGTCCGGATTGATGCTTACGTGTGCAGTGTCTCCGCACGTGCCTGTGCTATTCAAGGCTTTCCATACGCCCGATTTAGTCCTGCAGCGTAGCCAGTTCTTGTGTACTGTGTGAGTTCGCCCAGCTTACGTCTTATCAGATAGCGAGACTGACCAACAGCATCTGTGCGCTCGCGGCGCGGTACTACTCGAAGCGGCCAGAGCTGCATCACAGCCTGTCGATGTATGCGAAGCGACTCGCGTTCGAGGTGCCGTCTAGGGGTTACAAGAGTGTCGAGGTGTGCCAAGCGTACCTGCTGTTGACGATGTGGACCCTCGGACCGGAGAAGACGTGAGCTACCCCTCTCGTTGACACAGTAGACTAACAACAGCTTCGAGCAGGATCGCACTTGGCTCATGCTGGGCATGGCTATCCGCATGGCGACGGACCTCAACCTGCATCGCAAGAGTATCATGTCAGGCGCGGACACCAAGGAGGGACGCGAGCGTGACCTTGAGGTTGGTCATCGCTCCGGACTTGGCTGACGGCAGATCGTGAACCGCGAACGATGCTGGCTTATGTGCTTTGTGCTCGACCGTTCAGTCTCCGCCCAGATGGGCAAACCATATACCCTGCGCGAGGACTATATCATCCGCAACGCGTGCGAGGCAGACTGGCACCAGCAGCGCTTCGCCTTGCCGTCCGACAGGCCGCTGGCGGCATATGTCGTGCTGCAGCAGATCATGAGCCGCGCCATTGATACCATCTACTCCTCGACCACTACCATCTCCGGCCTCCGCGAGGACTGCGACTGTGAGTACTACAAGCAGGACCTCACGCTAACGTCAGACATGCTCATTGTACGCTCGGCCCACGAGGAACTGCGCCGGTGGCTGGTTGAGTGGAACCGGGGGTATGTAATCTCGCATCAGCTAAACGTAAGTCCGCTACTAACGGCAAGTGCTACACAAGAAATCACTCTGACGGGATACCGGGCACGCGCACAGTTCTACTTTGCCTACTCTTCACTCGTACTCTACTCGTTTGGGCTGGAAAACGCCCTCGAGCGCGCCAAGATGGACATTTCGTTCTTCCTCACGAATGTGTACGAGGCGGCCACTGTGAGTTATCCCTCTTGACCCGGCTGACCCGCAGCGCGTGTGCACCGTCATCAAGGACGAATTCCAGCCCAAGGGATACCTCCCTTATCTCCCGGACACCAACTTTGTCATGTGCAGCTATGCGGTGGGTACCCGTCTCTGCCGAGTGCTAACTGCCAGCTCCTCTCCCTCCTCAAGCTGCTCAAGCCCGAGCTGCGGCCATACCACGACTCGGAGGAGGCCATCTTCCGCCTAGTCACCGAGGTCGCCGACATCCTGGAACACTGTGCCGTCGACCCATCCCACCAGCCAGCAATCTACGCCGCCTTCATCCGCGAGATAGTGCGCAAGACCCACCGCGGGCCCTCGGCGCACCCCTCGCGCGCGGTGTCTCGCGTCGGGTCCCCCGCGCCCGCAGCTGCACCAGGCAACCACATGTTCGACCCGGCCCTCCTGAACGAGGGCAACTGGCCCGCTGAGGACATGCTCGCGACCGAAACGCACTTCGCCTTCATCCCGCAAGGAGGGGATATGATGATCATGCCCTCGGCTGCGGGGCCTTCTGAGTCGGTGCAGAACTCGCCCTCCGCCGCACTTGGGAGCGGGAGCGCCTCGCGCGGCCGCGATGCGGACAGCTTCAACTCGGCTAGCACGCCGCAGGCGTCAAATGGATGGGCGGAGTATCTGCCTACTTTTATGTCGGCGGATGCGTTTGACGGGTGGGACGGGTCGATGCTCCTCCCGGGCTTTGGGAGGGGGCAGATGACCCTCGCGGGCGGGTTGTTGCATTCGCAGTTCGGAAGTGGTATCATGTGAGTGGGAATCAAGATTGAGCTGACAGTAGTACGCCGCTTGGACGGAGTCCTGTTGCGTCGAGGGCCGCGTCGAGGGCGGCGAGTCGCGCGCAGTCCCCGGTGGGGAAGTAGGCTGGGGAACGGGGGGTATGGATAGATGCCTGGTATTTTGGATATCGCGTATGTACGCGTGTGTGCTATATTCGAGCATGGGCTCCACGAGGAGCAGATGTCAGGTTCAGCTATCGATTATATAGATCGTCTCTCGAGCTACAGTATCCGCCTCCTCACTCATCTAGTGTCTATCTCTCATATAATGGTGACGACCTACACCACCCGGCCCATCCTTACATGCGGGATCTCCGGCCCCATCCCCCCAGCCCCCCTCTTCCCAAACACCTCCGGATCGAGCACTTCCAGCCCCAACCTCGCGTAGAACCCCACCTGGTTCTCCCTAGCGTCGAGGTGGAGGAGGACGGGGTGCCCCCCGCCGAGGCGGGTACATTCATCAACAGCGCGGGCGAGGAGCTGCCGCCCGATTCCGGTGCCCTGCTGAGATGGGTGGACTGCGAACTTGCGGAGCTGGATCTGGAGGGTTGGGGGTGGTGTGAAGGGGGGGTTGGGGGGGAGGGGGCGGGGAAAGGGGGTTGGGACTAGGGTTAGGATTGCGATGGGTCCTTCGGTTGGGCTCGAGTCTGTGGGTGCTGGGAGAGTGGTGGGGGTTGG
The DNA here is from genome assembly GCA_001600275.1 of Cutaneotrichosporon curvatum. Lineage (NCBI taxonomy): Eukaryota > Fungi > Basidiomycota > Tremellomycetes > Trichosporonales > Trichosporonaceae > Cutaneotrichosporon > Cutaneotrichosporon curvatum. The sequence continues at coordinate 1,127,475 of BCJH01000001.1, read as the reverse complement.
GTTTGTTGGCTTGGGGAATGCACCGAGATGAATCGTGCCCGGGGCGTGGTCGTAGTCGAAGAGCTGGGACTCTGGCGGGATAGAGGGCCAGAGGACGAGATGGCGGAGGGGGATGGTGTCCTCGGCGGAGATGTGGGTGATTGTGAGGTCGGGCATGGCGCTGGGGAGAGCGCAGGGAGAGGGAAGTCGAGACCGCAAAGGAGTGTAGAGCCAGAGATGGTGTCGGTTCTAGGAGGAGAGGATATGACAAGGAGAGGCGACAGGACAAAGCAGATAGCGTAACGAGCACGAGTCGGAAATTCAGATGCACCGAGGTCGTTGACGAGTTGAGTCGGTGGAGGTGGAGGCGCGGAGATCGGGGATGTCCGGTGGGCCCCGGCAAAAGTTGGTCGATCGCGTCGGTGGTCGTAATGTTGACAACAAGCAGAAATATATCGACAACAAGACGCAATGGCAGCTGCTGAGGAGGCCATAGTTGACGCGGCTGGGGCGAACGGGAAGGTCGAAGTACCGCCCACGCCTGGGCACGACGAGTCCGAGTCCGACGCTGAAGCCGGGCCAGAACAGGCGACGGCAGCGAAGAAGAAGAAGAAAAAGTCCAAGCCGAAGAAGAAGGTGAGCGTGTGAGGGACGAGCTGACGGCAGAAACCCAACTATGCGGAAAATGGTGGTGGTGTGCCGCCTGAGGTAGTGCCCGAGGTCGAGGGGCTGGACAGGTGGGCGTCGGAGCTCGCGCCGGGGGCGAAGATAATGACCCTTGCGCCGTATAACCTCCTAGCGGAGCGGGTGGGTGTCTCTTGCGACTCCGCTGATAGCAGGAACGCCCAAAGCTCGACATCTTCAGGACACCAGCATGCGTAGCTGTTTCGCTGAGGACACCGCGGCTTGTCCTCCGCCAGGTCGAGCTCGGAGACACGACTGCGATCCGGCGGATCAAGACCGAGCCCATAGTGCAGAAGACACAATTGTGAGATGCGCGTCGACCTCGCTGACGGAAGGTATGGTGCACCTGCCGCCTCAGATATTAAGCTCTCCTTTCAGCGGCGGTACATCGCCTCGACGATTCCGGCACTCGACCGCGACGGATGCTGGCGGGACGAGTATGTCTTCGCCATCACAGCGAAGGACGGGAGCGGGATCACCCCAGCACCGGCCGGGAGCGTGCGGATAGCAAACAGGATATCCAATGCCGAGGGATACCTCGGGAACATAGCCCTCTCGCTCGAGGGGCGGGGGCTGGAGCCGAAACGCGGAGAGGTGTGGCGCCACCCGACGTTTGCGCAGACTGCGGAGGGCCGCGTCAAGGGCAAGATGTTCTACGAGCTGCACCCCCAGCTGTGGGGCCAGGGGATCGTGTCCGAGGCGTTTAATGAGGTGCTCCGCTTTGCGATGGAGGAGGTGGGGTGTACGTCGGTGTCGGCGGACCCTACGACCGGTAACGAGGCGAGTATCCGCCTGTGCACGCGGGCGGGGATGAGCTTCGTCCGCGAGTGTACCGACCATGCTCGGCCGCAGTTGATCCATGAGATCACGAGGGTGGAGTGGTTCAAGAAGGCAGGGAGGGAGGCGAAGGGCGGGTGGGAGGGCAAGGCCACGTGTCGGTGGTGTGTGGACCCGAGGAGGAGGGCGGCAGTGGAGTGTAAGTGCGGGTGGGCGAGGTATTGCTCGCGCGAGTGTCAGCGGGCGGACTGGGTCTGGCGCGGGGGGCACCAGGCCGAGTGCGACGGATAGAGCGCGGTTGTGCGTGATGCCTGAGCAGAATGAGCAGGCGCGACATTAGATATAATATGAATTATGCATAGCCACTAGAACTCCATGACGTCCAGACCGCCCTCCGAGTCGGCATCCGAGTCAGAGTCCGAGTCGCTGCCCATGAAGCCGCGTTTGCGGACTAGCAAGATGCGTTCCGAGTCGATCATGGGACATGTGTCGGTCGTCTCGCGCTCCACGAAGATGTATGGGAGCTTGGAGCCTGACCGGATAGGCCCGGTCAGAGGCTCGAGCGCTGGGGTGACGGTCTCAGACAGTACTAGGTTGATGCCGTCAAGGTCGCCCTCGATGTTCTCGGTGTCCTCGGAATCTTGGACATTCGCACGGTTCATCCTCTCGCAGCGCTCCTTACGCGCCCGATTCTGGTCAAAGTCCAGCAGCTGTAGATTGACCGCGGTTATTATGTCAAACTCGCCGTTTTCGTCTTCCCCTCCCTCTTCGATGGCGGTGACTACCGGACGCACGTAGCGGTTCTGGTACACGTAACACACCCAGTCTGATGTCAGCAACGCTTCGAGGCAAAGGCTCACTCATGCCCAGGCAGTTCGGGCCGAACACGCGGCTCTCCGGTGCGATCGTCTCCCAGGGAATCACAGGTACAGGTCGGGACCACGGCTTGGTGAGCAACGGAGATGTCGGCGCGGGGAGGTACCTCGCCAGCGTGGATTTGAGCATGATGACTGTGAACCTCGTGTCCACAGGGATTCGCGGGTGTGCAATAAAGTGGTTGTACGCAAGGTCGATAATGACAATGCCTGATTCTGGGTCGGGCAAGAATGGCGGTGGGGCATGTAGGGGGTACTTGGGGAAAGTGAGACGGGGGGGKGGGTCGGTGCGGATGGACATGTTCATGGGGCTCAAGTTGAGACGGACGCTCGCTGTCATTCGAGGCATGTCGACAGTTGCGACGTGCGTGGCTACGTGCGGGGGTTCGCTCGTGTTGTCTGAGAGAGGGGGAAATGCGTACAGCTGCAGCTGGAGTGTCCAGTACAGGTCGTCGAAATTCTCGATGTCACCGTTGAGCTCAGAGTCGGGGCTGATACGCGCCACCACAGTTGGGATGATGTACGACCACGGCGTTAGCATAACAAATGACTGGAACGTCATCGTCATCGGTCGAGCTTTGAGCATCTAGAGTCAGCTTTCACTGCCACTCCGGCCACTCACGACATGCAGCCGTCCTGTGGTCCACTGCCAGCCTATCAGGTGCTCCGGGATCTTCTCATCACCATCGATCATCCCTCTCGACATGACATGGATCATGTCGTCGAGAATCTGGAAGTCGAGGTGCACTTTGCGCCTTGGCATCGCAACTGGATACTTGAGCATGGGCTCCTTGGCGAGCGGATGGGGCTCGTAGGTGGTCAAGCTCAAGAGGTGAATGTACATGGACCATGGGGAGCCGGGGCCGTCCTCTCTCCTGTATCGTCAGCGCAAGGTGGGACCAGCGCTCACGACAATGATACCAAAACAAGTAGATCCTGCCCCGGGTCCACCGCCAGTTCCATAATCTCAAACTGGAAGGTATGCTCAGATCGCACATCGTCGGTGATGTGAGCCTCGCCCGTTGTTTCGAGCACGTCGTCGCCCTCTTCAATCTCCACATTGTCTCCCTCCTCGTCCTCCCAGTCATCAGTCTTCCGCAGGTCGTACACGATCAGTTTGCGGCTGCGCTGGGACAAGGAAGAGTACCTCGATCGCCCCGTACGGAGCAGGACTCCTTCGATGTATTCGTACAGTGAGCCAGACCGTTCCTGGAACTCGATCTTCGACTGCGCCTTTGGCGTAAAGTTGTGGAAGCGAGTTAGACGCTCGCGCAGCGCCGCAAGCATCTGGGAGGAGCTCAAAGGCATCTGCTCCGGCACATCGGGGTTCGCCACTGTCGCCAGCGGGTTCGCGCGCAGCGAGTTGGCCAGCAACGTGTGTCGCAGATTCACTGCCGCAGATTCGGACATGAAGCTGTAGACGGGCTTGCAGAGCTACAAGTTAGCAAACTAAAGTCTATCATTCACCCCACCCTGAAGCACTTTGTGAGCTCTGGCAGCCCAAGCCTCAAGAAGATGTCCAGCTTCACTTCGTCCGGCAGTTCCAGGAAGTGACACTTGCCGTCAGCACTGGGCTGCTCGTACGGCATCGGCTTGCGGACTGCGACGCGCTTGGGGGGCGTCGGCGACGGGTCTGGGTCGCTCATTGCGCTGCTGTCGCGCACGATACCGAACATGGAGAGCATCGCCGGAGTGTGCACGCGCGGCTGAGGTGAATGTGGAGGTGTCCTTAACATCTGGATCTCTGATGGAGGAGGGCGAGACTGGTGGTGGCAAAGGGAGATCGGCATAGGAATTACGTAACGCGGTGACTCAACCGCGTCTGATTTCGCGCTCGCGCGTTCAACATTGTCAACAACAGTATTCTCACCTCTTCAAGAGCAGCTCCAAGGTCTCCAGGCGGCCGGCCGACTACGTTACTCGGGCGCCACGCGCGTAGGAGTGATCTGGAACAGGCATTGATGTCCGAGCTGGCACGGGGCTGCCAAAATGCCGCCTCGAACACAATGTGCGAACCCCCTGTTCTTGCAGTGGCTCGAAGGTGGGTCGGCCGTCAGGGTGTCGAGCTGACGATAGAACTGCGCGATGCGGCTCGTGAGAAGGGCATGAAGTCCGCAGAGGTGTACGGCAAGGGGTGCCGGTCACTGCAACAATGTCCCATTCCGTACCAGCGGGCTCGCGACTTGAGCGTACTAGCCGGAGTGGGACCCAAGACGATCGCAGAGCTGGACAAGAAGCACCGCGCCCACTGCGCGGCTACGGGCGAAGTCTACCCGTCAGATAATTCCAGTAAGGATCTCATGGGAGTACAAGGCTGATTCTCAGAGGCTGGTCCGTCCCAGCCGGGCAAGGCCGCGAAACGGATGGAGCAGCTTGGAGACTGGGATGACGGTGGAGTGGAGGAGGATGCACCGCCGCCCCCAAAGAAGCGGCGAGTGACGGTGCCCCGGACCTACATCCCTGTGCCTCGGTCTGGCGCCTATGGCATTCTCATTGGCATGCTGGTCGCGCAGGACAACCCGGACGACGCTATCAACGAGCAGCTAACTCGTGGCGAGATCGTTCGACACGCTCAAGCGTTCTGTGAAAGCAGCTACGAACGGTCGGAGAAGGGAACATGGGTCACGGCGTGGAATGCGATGAAGACGCTTGTCAACAAGGGGTATGTCAGTGTTCAAGGCATGCCTCACAGGTACTGTCTAACGCATGATGGATTGTGAGTGCCAACTTTGCTCAGTTCTGACCGCAGCGATGTCGCAGCAGTGATCAGAAACATGGACGACGCGTTCAAAGACCAGCCCAAACTCGTGCCCTTCCGACTTCGAGGTGATGATGAAATATCGGCGGATGACGCGACGACGACGACACCCGCCGAGGCGCCCTCTCGAGCAGCGCCATCCGCGAACACACAGAAGAATGCGTCTAGCTCGACGACAGTGATCACAAAACGGTCGGGCTGTGTGCAGTCATCGACAGGGCGTTTCAATTTCTACTATATCGGTGAGCCTGCGCCGGAGGCTTGCTGACTTCAGACGTCCGAGGGCGCCAAGTCGATAGTATCCGTCAAGCGAAGGCATGCCTCTGTCCTGTCGACTTTATCACGCTTCGCCGCATCGAGTTCCTGGCTCACCAGCGGACCCACCCTATCGTCAATCAGCTGCGGCTCATTGATGAGACGGACACTCTCCATCCGTCCGGCCGGACAACTTTATTCGCATACATTGTGGAAGAAGGGGCACCCCCCAAGTGCAGTGGGTTTGGCGACGACTGTCCCGCGCATCACAATGTTCCGCCTACTTCACCCCTCAGGGTCACCAAGTCTCTCAGCGCAATGTCGCGCACGACGTCCGCCTCGCTCTCCGCAACAGCTAGCGCGACTGCCCTTTCGCACGGCATGTCAGCCGAAACGCCACCCCGTCAAACCTCAGCTGTCGCTTCCACGCCACGAGCCGCGTCGGCAGCCCAGCCGTCTCGCGCGCCCTCGATATTGCGCACGCCCTCGGCTGCCGGTCCTGCGCCTTCCCTTGGCCACAGATTATCGGCACAAATGCCATTACCGGGAGAGCACCGTGACACGCCGTCATTCAACCCGGCAGACGCGATTGTCTTTCCTGAGGGGTCGTATGAGATCATTCTTGTTCTGGACACACGTGAGGTGGAGTCGAAGGACAATCGGGACAAGATCCAGGAGACGCTGGAACGCAAGGGTGTCAAGGTAGAGACGCGTGCGCTGCGCCTCGGAGACATGTGCTGGGTGGCTCGGCGCAAAGACTCGTATGGCGCCGAGGACGACGAGTGTGTATTGGATTTCGTTGCCGAGCGCAAACGCTTGGACGATCTGTGTATTAGCATCAAGGACGGGCGGTACAGCGAGCAATGTGTACGTGCTGGTCGCATCATCATTGCTGACTCCAGTTCCGGCTGGGCGAGTCGGGGATCAAGAACATCTTCTACATCGTCGAGGACTACCAGAAACAAACGCGCATGCAGTTCTTCGGCAAGGCTATCTTGACTGCAAAGTCGCAGATCCAGGTCATCAACGGCTTTTACCTCAAAGAGACGCACAAGCTGAACGACACGATCGACTATCTTGTCACCATGACGAACGTTATCAAGAGCATGTCGCGCGACCTCAAGGTTATCCCGTCGCGCTACATCCATCGCGATTCGTACAGCGCGTTTCAAAAGAAGCTGCGGGCGACGTATCCAAGCGAAGCATACTTGACCTCGTTTGAGGCGTTCCAGACTATCAACAAGAAGTCGTCGCTGAGGACAGTCCACGAGTATCTCGCGCGCATGCTGCTCCGCATCAAGGGCATGAGTCCGGAGCGTGTGAGCGCCGTTCTCGACGTCTGGGAGACTCCACGGGCGCTGTACGAGGCGATGCGCGAGCGCTCCAAGCAGGGAGCCCGCTTGACCGATGGTCACAAGAAGCCGCGGGGGCCGGAGTTCATGTTTGCCGATGAAGTTCCAGGCGAAGGACGCCGTCAGATTGGCAACGCGTTGAGCAAGGAGGTCGGTTGCGGAGACCTTGGTTATGCTGACGAGAGCAGATGTGGAGAGTGCTGTGGGGAAACTCTATGCCGGCAGTTGCCGACGAGCCTATGTCAACTACGACAACAAACACGGCTACGGAAGCGAGGGCAGGTAGCGCCGCGCCAAGGGCTGCTGCGTCAAAGGGCAAGCGGAAAGCTGGAGCGGACTGTCTCGACGCGCTAGGTGTGGCAGACAGTCTAACAACGACTTGCACATCAACTGACCAGCTGCGGAACGGCTTTGGGCGGAACCAGCTTCTGGACGGGGCGACGGACTCGGGACCCGACAGGCCCGACTCTTCCATCACCAGGAATGTGCCAAAACCTCGCTCTGCAGCTGAAACAACACACGCAGACGGCACGCTGTGCAGTGGACGAGATATGCGGGCCGCGGCTGCGGACAGGGTCGAAGTCATCGTCATCGACGACGACGATGAGTGAGAGGGAGGAGGGTCGCCAGAGCTCGTTAGTCCGACGAGCCGGCGGAGTGTTTTGTTATGATGTGTATGATATCATGTACAATTACGACCTACGAAACGCGGCCAGCAGCCGACGCGGTCTTCGGCGCTAGCTGGAGGAGGCCGAGCCCAGCGGCGTTGGCGCTGCGCGGCGTCGGCCCCCACGGAGGTTAGGCTCGGCTGAGGGATAGCGCGGTCGTGTGGGAAGCTATACTTGGAATTTGTTGGGTGTCTTTGACGTCACCTCCGTTTCTTGGCTTTTATCATGCCTCCGCCACGGTCTTTATCCATTCCTGTTACTCCTCAACACCCACCTCATCTGATGGTCCATGCATCCGCGTACTCGGGGAGCACCGACAAGGGATGCTTCGGTCGAGCTCCAACAGTTGCACGTCGTCTGCTGTCCAGGGAAGAGCAGAGGAACGGCGCTAGAGCTATTGCGGTGGTCATCGGTCACTACCACCTCCCACTCCAAACAACACGGCCATGCTGCCGTGCCGCCGGCTAGATGTCATATCATACTCGCTTAACTCCGCAATTGTGGGTGGACGCCGCCGATCTCGTGGAGACATGTGCATGTGCATGTGCTCAATATGAGAACGCCACAGGAGATACGTCGCCGCAGCGATCCTCTCACGAGTGCAGGAGGCCCGGCATACCGGCGGCTTCACCCCGCAATAGGAAGGGACAGGAAGAGGGGAAGGGGGACGGGGGAAGTGACTGACCGGCTGCCCGTACTGACAGAGTGGCACTCTGAGCAGTCGACCCCCCGGCGATGACAAAACAACGCTCCCATTACCCGTACCCCTCTTATAACGTTCCCAGTGACACTGACCGAACCCCCCCTACTCAGCTAGCATTGCCACCAAGATGTCGGCTGGACACGGGTACAAGAAGAAATCCAAGTTTCCCCTCATCAACGCGATGACGGAGGGAAAGCCGCAACAGCAGTTCGTGGAGAAGGAGGGCGGTCGCGCCGATAGCAGGTCCAGCCCCGAGGGAACCGTGAACGAGCAGCGCCGCGGGTCCCACCGGCCCGACCTGGTGTCCAACACCACCGCGCGACTTGCCAACCCCCTCGGCGACCTGACTGAGGACGAGGCGATGCAGCAGGCGCAGGAGTTTGCCCAGGCGAACGACCTGCCAGTCGAGACGTTCCGGAAGGGCGCGCTGCTCGCCAAGTCACCCAGCAAGTGGCGGAATATCAAGAGCCTGACCGACGAGGAGCGGGGCGCGATCGAGCGCGAGGTGACGCACAAGTACGACCAGCCGTGGGTGCTGTACAACCTTGTTGTCGCGTGTTCGGTCGCAGCTGCAGTGCAGGGCATGGACGAGAGTGTCATCTCGTACGTGGACTGGAAGGTTGGGGTGCTGACTCGTGCGCAGAGGCGCGCAGCTATCCTACCCGAAGCAGTTTGGCATCGACCCCGAGCTGTCAAAGTCGAACCGCTGGATCGAGGGGCTCATCAACGGCGCGCCGTACCTCTGCTGCGGCGTTGTCGGCTGTTGGATGACTGACCCGCTGAACAAGCTCCTTGGGCGCCGGGGGACCATCTTTGTAACGGCGTTCATCTCGTTCGCGACGTGTATCTGGGGCGCCTGTACCAACACCTGGTGGCACCTCTTCATCTCGCGCTTCTTCCTCGGCTTCGGTATCGGTCCCAAGAGCAGCACCGTGCCTGTATTTTCCGCGGAGTGCGCGCCAGCGAACATCCGTGGGTCGCTCGTCATGCAATGGCAGGTGTGGACTGCGTTTGGCATTGTGAGTTGAGATGTCGGCGGTGGAGTGGGCATCTTGGTGTGAATGTGGCACATCGGTGTGACTGTGGCACCTGGTCCGTGAAGTGGCCGAGTGGCTGACACCCCAGATGCTGGGCTACGCGGCGGATTTAGCCTTCTACTACGTGCCCGACAAACCCCACATCACGGGCCTGCACTGGCGCCTGATGCTCGGGTCGGCTGGCTTCCCCGCTCTGATCGTGATGGCGCAGATGCCCTTCCTGCCCGAGTCGCCGCGCTGGCTCATGAGTAAAGGGCGGTACAGCAAGGCGTTTGCGGCGATGAAACGGCTGCGCAAGCACGAGCTCCAGGCTGCGCGGGATATCTTCTACATCTTTGTCCTGCTCCGCGAGGAGGAGTCCATCGTGCGTGGCCGTAACCGCGTGCTCGAGATCTTCACCATCGGCCGCAACCGCAGGGCGATGATCGGTTCCGAGATTGTGAGTCGGGCTCCTGCAGCAAGTCGCTGACAGCAGGTCATGTTCGGCCAGCAGTTCTGCGGTATCAACGCGATCGTGTACTACGTGAGTTGAGTTTACGTCCGTGGCTGACGGCAGACCGCCACGATCTTCACCAACGCAGGCTTCAGCGAGATCGACGCGCTGCTTGCGTCGTGGGGTTTTGGCATGGTCAACGCCGTGTTCGCCATCCCCGCCATTCTCACCATTGACAAGGTCGGCCGCCGCCCGCTCCTGCTCGTGACGTTCCCGATCATGTCCATCATGCTGCTGTTCACCGGTTTCTGCTTGTGCGTTGGCTGGAGATGAACCACGCTGACCATAACAGCTGGATCCCCGAGACGTCTAGAGCGAGGGTGGGCCTCGTGTCGACCGGTATATACGTGTACACGGCGTTCTACTCGTCCGGCGAGGGTCCTGTGCCGTTCACGTACAGTGCCGAGGTGTACCCGCTGTACATACGTGAACTGGGCATGTCGCTAGCCACGGCGACGACGTGGCTGTTCAACTTTGTGGTGTCGCTTACGTTCCCGGCGCTGATTGATGCGTTCAAGCCGCAGGGCGCGTTTGGGTGGTATGCCGCGTGGTGTGCTATGTTGTGGTTGCTGGTGTTGCTGTTTATGCCAGAGTCGAAGGGGTGAGTTCGCGAGCGCGGCGAGTGCGGAGCACGAGCATCGCGAGCGGCAGGGTGTGGCACAAACCCGGAGGTCTTTCCCAACCGCGTGCCACACCCTCGAGATTGCTTCGCTCCCCTCGCTCGACGCTACTTCTGAAGAACACGCTAACCCCAGCCTCACGCTCGAAGAACTCGACCAGGTCTTCTCCGTCCCGACGGGCGTGCACGCCCGCTACCAGATCTACAACCTGGTCTACCAGTTCCGCAAGTACGTCCTGCGCTCCAAGGCGCCCCAGCGCAAGCTGTACCACTTTGACGACGATTCGAATGCCGACCTCGTGGAGAAGCCGGCACAACGGCACCTCGACCACGAGGCGGCGTAAGCGTCTCGTGGTATGGATGATGTTGTAGATGTAGCAGAGTCTCTTTAGCTTTAGTTAGCGAGTATAGTGAAAGAATGTAGTAGTAGTGAAGCGAGTGGGGTGAGCTCTGCTGTGATGAGTGGCCTGTGAGTCTGGAGGTGTGAGTGCGCTCTGGATGACTGATACATCGCGGGTAGAGACTTTATGATTAGAGTATGTCGGTCTGCAGTATAGAAGTCCGTAGAAGGATACGTACCCGAAAGAAAGGCATGGAATGCTCTGGAGAATGGAGGAGACGTTGGATGACGGCAAGGCCGAGGTGAAGATTACCCCACCCCGCAAGTTGCAGCTATCAACCCCACGCCGGTTGCAGCTAGTACCTTGGGTCACAGCTTCGGCCGCGCATTGGGCTGCGGCCTCCGCCGCGCCGCATCCTACTCCAGCGCACTGACAATCGCATGCAACGCCGGCGCGATCTGCTTCCTCGTGCTGTGGTGGTTCGCCTGCTTCCAAACCCGCACCACGCGGTTCGGCGTATCCAACCTCCCCCCAGCGTCCACCACCACATCGTCCCCCTTCTCCGACCACGGCTGGAGCTCAAACAGCGCCTCCTCGTGCTCGAGGCCGCGCGCAATCTGACCCATGACGTACTGCGCCTCCTCGAGGTCCGCGAGCGCCCCGCCCGCGCGCACGGCGATCACGAGCTCGCGCCTGCTCTTCCCCTTTGAGGTCTTGAACGTAGTCGAGACACCGACGACATCGAGCCCCAGCTCGAGCATGTACTCGTCCGCTGTGGAGAGGTAGCTCGTCCACCCGTCTGTCTCGGCTGCGAGCTGGTCGCGCAGCCGGCGGGGCACGGTCGACAGACCAACAGTGAGGATCGGGAAGCGGGCCGCGGCCGTGTCCCACGAGTACTGCTTGTAGTCGCGCTCGAGGAGCTCGTAGGTTGTGAGGTTGGAGACGTCGTACTTGATCTCGGTGAGCTCGTCGGCAAAGGCCGTCATGGAGGGGGAGATGTCGCTGTCGGCGTCGGTCAGGGCTTGGACTTGTGGGAGGGTGCTGAGGGGGAAGAGGAACGCTGCGGCGTCGTAGTCGTCGCGGGTGGCTTTGCCGCCGGACTTGAGACCCTGCGTGTCGATCAGGAGCGCGGAAAGGAGGAGGGTGGCGAGCTCGGGGGGTGGGCCGGCGTTGACCCCGGCCGGGGAAGAGATGACGTTCTTCCATGTCGGGGCAAAGTGGTTCGTCACGAGGGAGGATGAGCTGCCTGTGGGGACTTTGACAATGCGCGGGTTAGCGTTGAGGCTTTGGTGCTCGTCCTCGTGGTGGTCGATGATGGAGGTGACTCTGCTGTAGTCTGCTGCACTGCCAAAGCGGGGGAGGAGGACGTTGTGGTCCACGAGGCCGATGGTGACCCCAGCCGGGATGAGCCCCTCGGTGCCGCGTGGGAGGTCCTCGGCGTGCAGGAGAACCTCGGCGGGGATGCTAGCGCGCTGGAGGGCGAGATTGTTTTCCGGCCGGAGGTTCATGAGCTTGCGCGGGGTGAGGTTCAGCGCGAGGGAGCGGTTCGCGTTGAGCGAATTGTCGAGATAGGCGTAGGCGATGGACGAGGCGAGCGAGTCGAGGTCTGGGGTTAGTGACAGGTAACAGGTGGGGTGGCTCACCGCCTGCTTCGTTGCCGGTGATCACGGTCCAGCCGCGGGCGTTGTTCTGAGCCAGGTCGGCGAGGAACGCCTCTTTCTGGGAGAGGAGGAAGTCGGCCACCCGGCCCGAGGCGGGGGTGGCCGTCGTGTTGTCGCTGTTGCTCGCGGCCAGCGGCATGGTGGACATGTTGGCAGTGACGGACGAGGGGAGGGGGGAGCACGCGAGCTGCTTCTGGAGCTTGGAGGAGAGTCTGCTGAGGTTGAACGGGAGGCAGAGGCGCATCAACCCGCTATCTTGGGACGAGGCGACAAGTGCAAGAAAGAGCCAGACGGTTGTTGGGATGGCGAGGATGAAGATGAGCAGCAGCTGGCAGCGGGAGGATGGTGTCCGCCTGCGGTTGCGAGGAGTTGGATGTCGGGCCGAGCGGGTGTCGGCGGGGGCGAGGGGTGCAAAGGCCTGTCGCATACAATCAGGGGATAAGTAGGCGTCCTCGATGCAAAAGGTGGTGAGGCGTTTAGCTGTGTTGTGCGTGTTCGGCGTGGCTTGGTGGTCGGTCTGGTGAGATCGATGATAACGAGCAGAGATCGGAGAGGTTATGACGATGTGCCTTATTTGTAGCCGGAAATACCTCGAGAACGTGTCGGCGGTGGCGCGGAGATGTCCAACGGCGGCTCGGACATGCGATTGCTTGCCGCTTGAACTGCTGCTGCACGGGAATCAGGCTCTTCTGGAGTATCTGCATCATCATGGTGGTCTACAAGCGTAATGTCGTCATTCTCCTGTTTGTACAGCACTTGTGGCGTCTACGGACGGCGCACAGGACAGCGGCGCTGGTATGAGTGCAAAGTGCGTTGCGGCGTTCATCGTGACCCGAGCGGGCATGTTGCACTCATCGCAAGCGAGCTCGTGTTGTTCTAGGCTGTTGTTTCAATGGGAGAGGCGGTGCCCAGCTGTTGGTCATGGGTTGTGTCGGGGTAGTAGAGCAATGATGTCTGGGTAGTAGTAGGTCCGGGCAATAGAGCAATGAGGTCGTCTCCGCGGCCTACTTCTCGGGAGTTGCATCCTGTCGTCCGTTCGTCCTGTCGTGCTTCCGTCCTGTCGTTCTTCTGTGCTTGCTGTCCTTGCCGTTGCGCGCCTACTTCTTCTCGGGGAAGAACCAGGTCGCCCTCCCCGCGGGCTTGCCGTCCTCCCCATGCATGCCGATATACATCGACCTCGACCACGGGATCCCACTCGACATCCTTCCATCCCCACCACCCCCGCCGCCCGCCTTGCTCGCCTCAGCAGCACACGCACCCGGAGGAGCCCCACTAACGCCGTCAGCACCACTTCCCTCCCCACTCACGCACTAGTTTGGCATAAACCCCCAAGCAGGGCGGTTCGCATCCGGCGACCACGGCTTCCACCCCTCTGGCGGCTTCCCAGCCCACCCCGATGGCCCCGCAGCTGGCGGCTTGAACGGATTAGGATGCTGCCAGAAGGGGGGGTATCCTCCTGTCGGGAAGGAGATCGTAGCCGGCACCGTACGCGGCTCGTCGGACCACAACCCACCCCACATGCCCATCACGGCCTTGCGCTTCTTCTCGGCTTTTTCGTTGTCTTCCTTGGTCTTTTCGGCTTTGACTTTGGCGAGGAGGGGGCGGGCGAGGGTACGTATCTCGACCTGCCCGTAGACTCCGTTTGCGGGGGTCGCGAGCTTTTCGATCTTGTCGATTTTCTTGATGAGCGAGGCGGGGGGGAGGGCGCCGGCCGCTTCGAGGGCTTTGTAGTTGTGTGGCCATTCTAGATCCAGGCGGGCGGCTATCACGTCGACGATGATGGCGAGGAGGTCGGAGTCTTTGGCAAAGTGGGCGAGGTGGCCGACGTGCGGCTCGCCGCTGGAGTAGAGGGAGGAGTCGGTTGCGGCGAGGATGTAGTCTTTTACTGCGGCTTCGACCATGCCGCGGCTGGGGTCAGCGGGGGGGCAGCGAGGGGGTAGGGCAAGACTGGGTTGTGGGCTGTAGGACTCACTTGGGCGAGTTGTAGGCTATGTGCAGGGCGTGGTTTGCTGACGGGGAGAAGCGCGGGTCGTGTCTGGTGTGAGCAAGAGTCTAGTCATGAGTGAGTGGGGATAGAGACTGAAAGGCTAGAATTCAGGCAAGGGATGAAGACGGGGAAGTGGTTCGGGAGAAGGAGCATGGGACGAGGAGTACGAAGAAGAACCTGGAGAGAAGGACCTTGAGGAAGGGAAGGCGTCACTGCCTGCAATCACGACTCACGCAAAATGCTCTCCTGATACCGGGACTTGCGCTGGGTCGTGGGGGCCGTACATCCCGTGCATAGGGTGCATCATGTGCATAGGCGGGATGGGCGGCATCGACGAGTGTTGACCACAGCCGCCGCCGTGGCCATGTCCATGTCCACCGCAGCCGAGGCTGGGGCCGTGTCCGCAACCACCGCCAAAGCCGTAACCACCACCGTGGCCGTGGTGTCCGCAGTTTCCGCACATGATGAATGTCGCGACCAGTTGAGGGTGTGCGTGAGGCCCGCGGCTGTGCTGGGGTCTGGAGGAAGGTGGGTAGAGGAAATTATTACCTGCCACCGCTTGAATATTCGAGCAGAATATTTACTCTTGCTGGATTGTTATTGCCGGTGACGAGGTCGAAGAATAGAGCGACACAGTGCGAGAGAGTTCAATAAAGCAGAGCAGAACAAAGCGAGGAGTGAGAAGTGAGAGTGTTCTGTGTGCTCGCGAACGCAGAGGTGGCGAGGGGTGGGCAGGGGCGCGGGGAAACACGCGCACTGACAAAGAGCCGGCCATCACACCGTTCAGGCGGCCCTGCGGTCGGGCATACAGCGCAGGCAGGATTGTAGAAGCTAAGTTCGCATGCGAAGGACTTTGTCGTACGGAATGCCATGTCCACATGCAGATGAAGCCGGTGAAGCATACAGAGTATGGGTAATTGAATTTTCGTTTCATTTCCGTCTCATTTTTTTTAGGATTTAGTCAGACTTTCTGTGAGTTCTGGTTAGGTATTTAGTTATTGATAGTCGCTGCGTCAGCTTGTCAGCCATCATCCCTCGAGATAGCTCTCAACGCTGGTCCCAGAACAGTAAGTCAGCACCAGTGCAGACACAGCGCATATCAAGTCTGTCCTCCAATACCAAAGTCCTCGCCCATACTACTTCGGCTGCTCGTCCTTCTGCATGTCAGCTCCACCTCTGCACCCCACCAACCAAGACCTCGGGCTTGACCTTCTCCCCAGTAGACAGCGACTGAACAAGGTGCGCCCACACCCCGCCTCCCAGACCGATACTCGCACCACCCACTACCAGCGCAGGCAGTGGTGCGCGCCTGAGGAAGACAGCAGGGACCAGCAGCGCGCCAAGCACAGCCCCGATGACAGAGTAGTCGTCCATCCGGACCGAGGCGACGTCGTGGCGCTAGCGTGAGCTCGATCCTTCTCTGAAGAGCCGAGCCGGGCTTCCGCCCGGCTCGTCTCCACTTACGAGACGATCAATCCTGCCTGCGATGGCGGCAGTCGACTCATTCTTGAACCGGACGTATGCCACGCCGGCACCGATTGCGCCGCCAAAGACGACGGCCGCAGTGGACACGCCCATGAGGCTGCGGACGCTGAAGGGCCCGCCGCGGCGGAGGACGGCGGCGTAGGCTACATATGCGGGTGGGAAGACGACTGCGGCTGCCTCGGAGGCCTTGATGCCTGCGTCGATGGTGAGCTGGGTTTGGGGCGAGTACGAGGCGAAGAGGGGGTTGGTGGTTGCGGCCATCGTGGGTGAGTATGAGAGCGAGAGATGAGATGATATCGATGAGGTCGATGAGAGATCGGACGAGTTAGCTGTTGGATGGAGATGAATGGGATGTGGCCAGTGGAAATGAGCGATGGGCATGACGTCAATGTCAATAGTAGATGGCTATTAGGATCTGATTAGTACTTATGATCTAATACCTTTCCTAATCCTCTGAAATTGCAATACAAATTCTGAAACGCACGGCTATGGCAGCGCGTTCTGCTTCCGGCCCACGCCACCCAGGCCCCAGCCGCCGGCTTCTGACGCGAGACCGAGCAAAGGACAACGGAGACGTCTCAGACGACGGCCACTTTCGAGCCGCAGTCCGTCGCACTCGCAGACACGCATTCTACTCGACGTCGTGGTCTTGGTATTCCGTCTCAACGCTCTCTCTGTGTCTCACAGACGGACTCTTTCCCACAGGCTAGCTGACAGCCCTCTGGCCGGCTACAACAGCCATGAGCAGCCACGACCTCGACGATGAAGTAGACTACGCTCTAGGTGCGTTCATTCTACTCTACTCAATCGATCGCTAACCCCAGACGACGACCTAGTCAACGATCACGAGATGGCAAGTGTCGTGCCCCAGCAACCCCCCTAACACCAGGCAAGCGTCAGCAACGCCGCCGAGCAGGTGCCCCCCGACGACGAGCAGGTGCCCCCCGACGACGAGCCCAACCCAGCACAGGCGGTCCCCGCCCTCCCCACCGCCGCGGAGCTGCGCCTCTCCCAGCGCGTGCTCGAGCTCGAGCGCGAGCGCGACGCCCTGGCCGTAAGCTCACACCCCCCTCTCCCGATCTGACGCCAGACCCAGATCCACACCCTGCAGCAGCGCTACCCCTCCCACAGCACGACCATCCCCGCCCCGGCGGGCGCAGGAGCAGGAGCAGGAGCACTTCCACTAGCTGAGCGCATTGCTATCCCCCCCGAACTCGTGCCCGTACTCGCACTGCTACGGCGACATATTGCCGATCTGACGCGGGATAACGCTGCGTTGCGCTACACCCTCCTCGGGACGCGGCATGATCCGTCCTCGCTGGCTAGAATGCCGCTGGACTCGATGTCGCCCGGGTCCAGTATGAGCACGACGCCGATACTGGGCGAGGCGGGGGGGRTGGGGTTGGGGCTGGAGGCTCAGGCTCACGAGGCCGCTGGGGCCGGGGTCGACCTCGCGGCTGTGGTTGAGCGGGTGAAGATGCTCATGGTGGAGAACGACGAGTTGGGCGATATGGTGGCCGAGGCGGGGTGTGTCGACGGCGGGGAGTGGTTGAAGGCACTGAGGGGTGGGTACTTTGGAAGTGGGTGAGCTGACGATGTGTAGATTCCAGGGCGGTGATCGAGTCTTTGGAGTGGGTAGCGGGGGAGAAGGAGCTGACGGCAGGTCGGATTTGGCGGTGAATGTTGGTGTGGTCGAGGCACTGAGGGGGGAGCTGGAGGGGTATAGGGGGAGGTATGGACCTCTGGAGGGGGGGAAGGGGGGGGAGAGGGAGAGGAATGGGCGGGGTGGGGGTGAGAGGGGACAGTTGGGAGGTACGGCGGAGAGGGAGAGGGAGAGGGATAGAGGGAGCCAGCGGGGTGGTCAGCGGAATGGTGGAGGTCCAGGAGGAGGTGGTGGTGGCGGAGGAGGGGGTGGTGGCGGAGGAGGTCCGGGAGGAGGTCCAGGAGGAGGCGGTGGACCCGGACGAGGCAACGGCCGCCGCGGGGGCAGGAGAGAGGACGATACGTACATCCCAGAGAACGGGGACAGGCATCCACAACATCGGGATCGGGACCGTGGCGGGCGGAAGGACGGCGGCAGCGGCGGAGCCAGGCATGACGGCGGAGGCAACAGGGAGAGGAACGACGCCGGCCCCGGGCGGAGAGACGGGGATAGAGGCGGCGGGCGGAGGGACGACCCCAATCCCACTGCCAAAGGCGCAGGTGCAGGCGCGGACGGCAGCACCAGGCCACCGGGCATATCTATCATGGGGAGGGCAGCGGCGGAGAACGCCCGGCGGGCGGAGGACGATCGGGCGAGCAAGCGGCGGAGGTAGTGCTGAGCGCTGAGCTGGCGCAGCGCAGCTCGTCTGCTGTATATAACGTATAACATAACATAGACACATGATACATCATGCGTGATGGTCTAGACCACGATACCCAGGCATAGTTCGAAGTGGACCATACTCAAGCGCGTGCTCGTGCAGACCCGGGTCATTCTCTACGTACGCGCTGCACCGGGCAGGCTGAGGCTACGCTAGCTACGCTGGCTGCGCCAGCTCTACGCCCGGGCCTTGGAGATATCCGCACCCAGCCCATACCCCGCGACCTTGTCCCAGTCGATCTTCTGCCTCGTCACGGGCAGGGCGCGGCGGAGCCTGCAGTCAGTAACCGAACCAACCTCACAGCGAAGCGCTGCTCTCTACTTACGCCCGGAACGCGCGATCCCCCAGATCGGCATACACCTCCCCCAGCTCGAGCTGGTACTCCGTCTCGACGCGGGCAATGGCCGTGACGACATGCGACGCGAGGGCCGCGCCCTCGACCCCCTCGGGGAGGGGGAAGGATGCGGTGTGCTGCGTGGAGAGTTGGACCTGGGGTTAGCAGATAAAGGGGGGGGGACGCACGTTGCCCTGCTCGTAGTAGTGGACGTCGACGTTGATGCTGCCGCTGACGGAGGAGGAGGCGGGGTCCACGACCCAGCGGGTGCGCCAGCGGCCGGTCCAGAAGTTGCTGGGGGAGTAGCGGTTGCCGACTAGCTCGAGGGTGTAGGTTGGGTTCTCGAGCGGGGCGGGGGTGGAAGCGGCGGGGGCGGGGGGTGCGGCTGAAGTGGCCGCGGCGGCTGCGGCGGTCGTTGCAGATGGAGACTCGGTAGGTGACGACTTGGTCGACGCCTCGACCTCGGCCTCCTCGGCGGCCTCTTCGCGCTCGGCGGCCTCCTCGCGCGCCTCGATGGCCGCGTCCCGTGCCGCGGTACCAGCCTCGCGCTGGGCCTCCGACTCCTCCCTCACCTCCTCCATCTCGTCGTCGAGCTTCTGCAGCCCCTCGTCGCGGTCGACCTCGTCCTCCCCCCTCAGAGGCTTCTCATACGGCGGGATCGGGGTGGGATCCTCTTCAGCAATACCAGCGGGGTGGACCTCTTTCGGCGTGGGGTCGAGTTCTGCCTCGCCCCCGAGTGCTCCAGTTGCAGCGGGCTCAGTCTCGTCGACCGTCATCGCCTCGTCTGGGGACTCCCTCGCCTCCTCCTCGCGCACGTCCTCCATCTCCGCGTCGAGCTTGGCCAGCCCGTCGCCGCGGTCGACTTCCTCCCCTACGAGGGGGGTGCCTTTGGACGTGGGCGAGGCGCGTTCCTCCACTGCGCCGGTTGGGTCTCCCTCTGGCACGGGCGCGGCCCGCGGGCTCACAGGCGGTTCCTCCTCACCGTCTAGGCCTCCCTCCTCCTTCACCCCTCGCTCCTCCTCCCCTCCTTGCTCCTTCACCCCTCCCTGCTCCTCGGCGTCTCCCACCTGTCCCACGACCCCCGCCTCAGGCTCAGGCTCAGACCCCGCCGGCTTCGCCGGCTGCACCGGCACCTGGTCGCACGACACCGAACCCACCCCAGAAGGATAGTGATTCCGCGCATACCTGCCCCAGCTCTCAGCCAGCTGCGCGCGGAATTGCCCCTCCCTCTCAGGCAGGACGTACGCCTCATACCCGGAGGGCACGAGCGTGACGTGGTCGTAGGTGAACGACCGGCCGCCCTCCGCGTCGATGAAGCGCTCAGAGGTAGAGGCAGGGAGCACCGCCGCCTCGGAGAGGAGGGTCTTGTGTGCGGGGGAGGTCTCGGTCGCGGGGTGCTCTACGACGTGGAGTTGGGCGAGGTTGTAAGTTCTGAGCGCGGGTGCCGCGTGGGGCATGAGTGCCGTGTCGTCGTTTACGATCGCGCGCAGGGCTGCGACGACGTCGCTGGGGTTAGTGGAGGAAGGGAGGGGGGGCTCACTTCACCTGCCCTGGTGGGGACTGGGCGATGAACGAGGCTGCGAGCTTGAGCTTGTCGTCGGGGGCGAGGTCGGGCATGCTGGCGGGCGGGCGAGAGTGAGAGTAACTCGGGTGAGTAGAAGTGGTTAGTGACGGTCCGTGAACGCGCGCGCTGGGTGGTGACGACACTGACGGGGGTGAGGCTGATACGGGGCGATCGGCCAGACTGGCCGGGGACCGTGTCAGGCTGACTCGGTTCGTGATCGACAGACGGAGGGACGGAGGGAGGGATTTTTTGTTTGTGCGATCGCAGCTGCTTGGTTCGACTTTTATCTCATCTTATATCTTATCATTCAAAATGGGTGGTGGAAACGTGAGTACGCGCGGGGTGGATGTTCAGTGTTGCTGTGGGCGAGGAGTATGTGCTGTGCGATGCTTATGTGCTCGAACACATGCATGCACGCGTGTAACACCTGGGATAGCTTCAGCTCGACGTTGGCACGTGCTAACGACCAGGGCGCCAAGTCTCAGCAAGCTCGCGAGCGTAACGCAAAGGCCGCGGGCAAGGGTCCTGCCTCGCAGCTCAAGTCGAACGCTGTGAGTGAAGGCGAGAGCGAGCCGAGGCGAGGCGAAGGCTCGGGATTGGCTTATACGATACGTCGCCGACCTGGCCTCAGCCAGCTGTAGCTGTCAGCTGCAGCTGGCACCAGGCTCCGCGTCTGCTGATGTGATGAGCTCAGAACTAACCCCAGGCCGCCATGTCGATCAAGTGCGAGACCTGCAAGCAGACCTTCCAGGCTACTGCCAAGAAGCCCATGTGGGTGATACAAGAGGAGGTAGCTGATATCGCAGGCTCGAGCAGCACTCGGACAGCAAGCACCCCAAGCAGTCGTTCTCGGAGTGCTTCCCTGCGTTTGTTGGATAGGCTTGGAATGGGTGTAGGCATGGGGCTGATAGCGATGCGGGGGGCGTAAAGGTTGCTTTTGTTGTTTTCTAGTGCATGGAGGTATGCCGGTGATCTGGGGGTTGGGTGCTGAGCCAGAGGGTGGGGGGGTGAGGAGGATTGCGGAGAGCGTGAGGAGATGAGCTGGGCTGTGCGATGGAGCTGGAGCGACTGAGGTGATCTGCATGTGCTGAATGTGCTAGGCTTCTCTGGAGGTTCGACTCAGTCTCTGGAAGCTGCCTGGCTACTGCTACGGGTCGCGCTCGAGCTGAGAAGAGCAGACGGATTGGTATAGGAGAAGGCTTGGAGAGCGACTCACGACCGACCGACCGACAGGAGGTTGAGATAGCAGCAGCAGTAGCAGCACTGATGCTTAGCGGGCTACAGCGGGTGCACTGTTTGGCTACCGCCGTGTATCGCTTCTCCACCCCAATCGCCTTGCTCTACGTGTCCCAAGTAGACCTCCGGAAGAGCCGGCGTGCTCGAACTGACTTTCTTGACATTTCGGCCCAGCCGGCAGAATCCTCCGCCAGTGGACTGTGCTACAGTGCTCTCGTCTAGGTCACATCTCAGCCCAGTCGGTGAAGTACCTCACGAGTGCGCGCCCTTCCTGCAACATAGAGTGGTGAGCATGACTGTGCGGTGAATCCACGGCTTCGATATGAAAGCAACTGAACGGGTTTGGGGGAAGTCGAATGTATAGCACCCACACAAGTGACATACAACAAGCCTCCTTAGCTCAGTGGTAGAGCGCTTCACTAGTATTCGCAACACCAGCGGTCTATGAAGAGGTCAGTCGTTCAAGTCGGCTAGGAGGCATTTATAACGAATCTTTTTGCACCCAGTCGCTTTACCCTGCAAGTACGTTCCTGCTTTCTTTTTGGCATGTTTTTGACCGTCCCGCTGCACGCTGCTTGTCTCCGATAGAGTTTTGCCAGACGACGCCTCTTTCTCTCCCCAGGCTTCCCCAGGCACTGCGGCATGCCCGGCCTCGGACGGTGCAGACGGCGTACGCTTGGGGGTGGTGGATGTTGGCCTGATGGGATGGGTGTCTTTCGTCCGATGGGTCAGAAAGTCAAGCGGCCAGGGGTGAGGATTGTATGGCATGCATAGGTGTGGGGTGTTGCTGTCTGAGTAGGTGGGTCACTCTCGTCGCGTCGTACTTCTTGACAGCTTGTAGTGAACAGTAGTGCAGTAGTAGAAGTGAATGAAGTGGAACAGCGGTCGTTGTGGTCAGTCGCTATGCCGGTGTGGTGTGTGTGTGTTCTGATGATGGAGATATGTCCACTGCCTCCGTCCGCTGATCTTTTGCCCACTAGACAAACACATTCACTTCCTGCTTCTCGTCATCTCTCACAAGCCATCGCACTCCACATCGTGCATGCTGCATTGCACTCTCCAAAGTACATCTCTCTCGTGACCTGGCGGTAGTAGTAGTGGTGGTGGCGGTCTCAGGGTCCGAGTTGTCGCTGGATTTGTTTACATTCAGAATCGGACGGAGGAACGAACCCTGGGCAACACCGCACGCCAAGTTCAAGTCGGACTGGCTGGGATGGATGAGCGATCCACACTCTCATCATCTCTTCATACTCATCCTCAGCTCAACACTCCGCCCTCTCACTACTCTTACGACGCCCTCGCACGCTGTCAGCTCCTGCTCCCCACGGCAGCAGCAGCAGCAGCACGCGTCCGTCGCCAGCATGTCTACCCCAGACATCGGCGACAGAGCAGCACGAGAGCAGCCGCACTACTCGATATCATCTTCATCCAGTTCAGGCAGCACCGACCACCACCTAGTCTCAACAACAGTCACTCCCTGTCGCGCGCACCGCGCGTACTCGCCCTCGCAGTCCCCCGACTCCCCCGGCGCGAGCGTCGCCCTCTCCCGCACCGCAGAGACGCTCGAGGGGCTATCATTACAACTCGCGCAGCTCGCAGACGACCGCCTCGCTGAGAGCGACCCGGATCTCGCGGCGCGCTGCTGCTGCGGCGCGACTGCTGACTGCCCGACATTGGCCTCACGCGACCGCATCAACGCAAAGCTCCACCTCTGCGGCGGTAAGTCCTGCCTGGCCCCTTGACTCTCGCTGACTGCAGAAATCGGCTCGGCCCTATTGCAGCGCTATGAGGCGCTCGAGCAAAAGTTCCAGCGCTCAGAACACCAGGTGAGACACGCCACACGGCAACAACCCAGATCCACGATCCAAGGCTAACTAGCGACCAGGTCGAGATCAAGCGCAAAGCCCTGGCAGACAGCCTGCGGCACGTCGCGAATCTGGAACGCGCAAACACGACGCATCTGAAGAAGTATGCAGATCTGTCGCAGACATATGGCTCGCTAGAAAAGGTGAGTTGGAGCGTCTGAGACATGATACATCAAATTGCGGCGACGCGTGCTGACCCTTTCTCCTACAGCGCTACGTGCAGACACAGCACTCGCACACCCTCACGCAGCAGTCGCTGACGGTCGTACGCGCCGAGTATGCAAAGTACAAGGCGACGACGGATGCGACGGCTGCAGTGGCAGCATCCGGCGCGAGTCTGGAGGATCGCCTGCTCGACGCGGAGCGCAGGTTTGAAGACGCGCGGGATCTGCACCAGGCTGAAACACGCAAATTGCGCGAGCAACTGAAATGGCGCAAGCTGGCGGAAGAGCGCATCGCCGACCTCGAGAGCAAGTTGACTGCCGCGGGGCGCGAGGTCGAGGACACAAAGGCAGCGCGCGCACGCGACGCGCAGGAGCTGCTAGTCAATGCAAAGGGCAGACTGGAGACTCTGCATCAAGAGGTGGGCATTAGTCGGACGAGAGCAGGCGCTTACCCCTTCGCAGTTGTCTGAGGCGTTCCAGGGCAGCTCGCCAGCCGATGTGCCCGAGTACCAGCGGACATTGGAGGACCTCGTCGCGTCCAACGCGCTGCTCAAACACGATACGTCCGAGCTCGCGAGGTCGCTGTCCCAGACGATGGAGGAGAACAGGCAGCTGCGGGATGAGCTTGACGAGCTGAAGCAGCAGCAGCAGCAAAGACCCTCGCCGGTTAGGTCGCGCCCGCTGTCGGTCGAGTTGAGCCACCTCCGGCCGCTGCTGACTCGCGGCCACTCGAGGACTGGCTCCAACCCAGTCGTGAGCGATCTGGCACGCCCGCCGATGCACGCGAGGGTGGCGAGTGCGGCTGTGCCCCGCCCGAGTGCGTGGGAGAGCGAGCGCCAGCACAGGAGGCAGAACTCGATCGCCCCCTCGTTCACATCGACGTCGACGACCGAGGGCCCGAGTGTGACTTCGCCGTCGCCACAGTGCCACGACCAGGGGTCGCCTATCATCCGGACCGAGAGCCGGCCACTCAGCCCGACGATGCGCGTGAGCTCGGCAGGCAGCAAGCGCAGCTCGTTCTCAACGGGCATCCCGTACACGTTCAACGGCGTGCCGACGAGCAAGCGGCCGCTCCAGGCGCGCAAGGGGACGAGCGAGCGGCGCGAACGGCGGTCGATCACGATGCACTCGCTCGTTGGCGCTGCGATCAGCGAGTGGCCGCAGCCCGAAAGCGAGCGGCAGGACGAGACGAACGAGAACTCGGCTGAGCAGTCGGCGGACCAGTCGTACACTGACGAGCCGTCGTCGCCGGGAGCGGGGTCATACGCGCCATCCGAGGGGAGCCGCAAGCGCGCGTCTGTGCTGCTCCCGAACGTGACTACCTCTCCGCGGACGCCGATGGACATGTTATCTCCCATGGGCGACTCGGGCTTCGACTTTGCCTTACCTAATCCGGCTGTGCCGTTAGAAGCTGGGCAGAGGTTGGAGCAGACCCGGGTCGCGCGGCGGACGCTGCTGCTGCTGTCAAAGTCGACGGGCGTGCAGACCGACCCAGTGCAGGAAGAGCCAGAGCCGTCAGAGAGCGGGAGGAGGCGCGACCAGGGATCCGACGCGCCTCATTCGTCTGCTTCGTCTGTCGCCCACTCGCGGCAGGACTCGCGCCTCACCACCGGCAGCTCGAGAGAAACCGCCTCGCTCGCCGAGCTCGTCGACTACCTCACCAAGATCCTCACGCGCCTGCGCGGCATTGACGTGCCGACACTCAACCGCCGGCTGAAGAAGCAGAATCTGCCAGGAGACGTCGGGCACGTCTCGCGCTCGACCATAACCGCACTCCAGGGGGAGGTCGAAAACATGCGCCACAAGTTCCGCGACCTCCTCGAGCTTGGCAGCGTCTCCCGGCGCGAGGTGACGCTCCTCCTCAAACTCCTAAAAGACGTATTCACAGACATGCTCGAGCTCCAGGGCGTGGTCAACGACGTGACTATCAATCCCAAGCTCGCGAAGAAGATGCAGCGCGAGGCCTTCCAGGACGAAAAGGTGGACTCGTCTGCAGGGCTGGGGTGGATCGCCGCGCCGATTACCAGCTGGCTCTCTGCTCCGGCAGCCAAGCCGGCCGAGGCCGCGCCAGCACCTGCCTCCCCGCGCAAGCCTGAGGCCGCCAGGCCAAGTCGCCTCGCCCAGCCGTCCCGCACGGCTCCAAAGTTACAGGCGTCGACTTCGGCAACGACCACACACGTGAGCATCGAGTTCGGCGGCTCGGGACAGGTTCGACGCGCAGCACCAGCCACGCCGAGGAAGAGCACCCTCGCCCCGCCCAGCGCGGATGTCTTTGACGCAGCCCCAGCGCTGCCCGTCTCACCGGGGGGACAGAAACGCAGCCAGTCGCTTTCCGTTGCAACTGGTCCTGGCGCCAGCGCGATGCTCCACAGTCCCGCGCCCGCGCCCAGTGCGCGGCCACGACAACGCTCCGACCTGCTGGGCATCTTCGCCGGCGCCCAGCCTCAACCAGGGGTAAGCCCCAACACCAGGCGGGTGAGGCACGCCTCGTCCCAGTACTTTGGCGGGCGGGCCGTCCGCTCCGTCACCGACCCCGCAGCGGGGCGAGAACGTCTCTCGACCATAGTTGATGCGGTGTTGGATCCGACCAAGGAGGCGGAGGAGGACTTCGACGCATTACTGCAGAGGCAGTTACGTCCCAGGGGGTTATCTGACTCGTCGATTCGGAGTGCGCGGCCCGAGATCGAGCCCGATGTGCGCGCTGTCGCTGCCCCTGCCCCGGCGGTGCGGGCGAGCGTGGGCGGAGGGGGAGGAGGAGGAGGTGGGATCGGGTCGGTTGCGTACTCTATTGGGAGTGGGTTGGGGTCGTTGTCTCGCCGGATTTATGGGATTCGCGGGGAGGAGCCGGCGGCGGGTGGGCAGAGTACCGCGCCGAAGTTGCGCGGGTCGAATCTCAGGCCCGAGGTTGAGGACGGGTCTTACTCTGGTTCCAACGCCGGCCACGCCGGCCGCGCCTCGAATCCCACCGCCAGGACTGGCCCAACCACGACGGACAGTGCCGAGCACCAGCCTGGCTCCAGACCCGGGACCACGACTGGCTCGACGACAACAGACGGTGCCGAGCAGCCCGGCTCCAAACCCGCCGCCGAGACTGCCCCGACCACGACAGACAGTACCGAGCAGCCCGGCTCGAAAGCAAGCAGCCTCGCGCCGTCCCATCACCAGCCCGGCTCGAAAGCGAGCAGCCTCGCGCCCTCGGACGGGCCGTGCGGCCCGGGGTCGGGGCCGGGCTCGCGATCACGCTCCCGCTCGCGCGGGCGCAGCCCCTCCCCGCTCCCTATGGGCCGCTCGCCGCGCTCCGTGTCCCTCGCGATCCCGTCCGCGCCGACTACCGCGACAATGGCAGTAAGCTGCACGAGTACGGGGGTGTCCCTCGGTTCCTCGGTGGGCAGGCTGCGGGTCGAGCAGGAACGGAGTGTGAGCGACGGCAGTGCGCGCGCCGGAGGTGCGGGCGGGTCAAGAGTCGTCAGTGGTGGTACTGACGGAGCGGAGGGAGGAGATGCAGAGGGGAGCATGACGAAGGGGGGTAGTGTCCGTGGTCGTCGGCGGGACGGCGGGCGGGAGAGGGAGAGGGAAAGGGAGGAGCAGATCGAGACGCTGGTGGCTAGTCAGCTGCGCGGGGTCATGGTTGGTGGGTTTGCGCCGGGGAGTTTGCCGCTGCGTGGGGGGTGGACTTAGCCCTGCCCGGCGGAGCGGCAGCGAGGCCGGGCGGGGGGGGGGGGGGGGGGGGGGCGGGATGGGGTGCTGAAGTGGTGAGGAGAGTTAGTTGGGTGGAGGTGGTTGGTTGTGTTTTATATTAGTGTGAGGCGGTGGTTAGTGTCCTTCGTGGGAAGCCGTTGGTTCACCGGGAGGAGGGAGTGGGAGGTGTGGAGAGTTGGGGTGATACCCTGATGCCTGTATAGTATGCATGGTGTACAGTGTGATGATGGGATGATGGGATAGGTCGATATGGGATCAGTCGAAGATGGGATCATGGGATAGGTCGATGCGATGGATCCGGCAAGGGATGGCTGATGCGATGACATGGTAGATGTGATGAGGACGAGTAACGAGCACCGTTCTGTCATGAGGAGACGATGGTGCTGATGGCGGGTAGGGTATGCTTCTGGCTTCTCGGGGCGTGAGGCTCGAGAAAGCGAGGGAGGCCCGAACAATGGAAAGATGCGAGTATTTGATGAGATGTCCCGTCGAGCTTGTTGAGTGCGGCGCTGACAACCGCAGTGCAGAGATGCCAGTGGACTTCAGCAAGGCGCCGACCGCAGAGCAGGATAACGCCCTACTTGGCGCTGGACACGTCGAACGGGACGACGAGTGTGGTGCTGCCATGCGCTGTGCTGGCGCTCAGAGCGCCCACGCAGCTCGAGCTCGCACAAACCGGCCACTGCAATGGCACAGGTTATAGCTTCGAGGTCGCCTTGAGCTTGCCCTGCGGCCCTGTAGCCGTAGCCGCCTTGGCCCGCGCCTTCTGCTGCTTGCGCTTGAGGTGGCGGAGCTGCGTCTTGCTCAGTTGCTGGGGCGGGGCTGCGGCGCTCTCTGGGACTGGTGCTGGAGTCGGTACTGGTGCTGGTGCCGGTGCCGATCCCGACTTGCTGCCCGCAGCTGCATTCTCGACCTTGGCCTTCTTGCTCTTGACCTCGCCCTCAGTCGGCTTCACCAACCGCAACGCCTCGAGCTGCGACCCTCCTTCCACCTTCTCCTCGACCCGGACCCCCTCCGTTGCCTCTGCCCCTTCCACCCCCCGTGGCGCATCATACCCCGGTATCGGCCGCCTCAAATCCAACAACGGATGGACCATCACCTTGCCCCCCGCCTTGGCAAACGGATCAGCCGCGCGCTTCCGCTTTGCCTTCTTGGTACTCCCCCTCCTCTCCTCGTCGTCGTCGCTCTCCTCCACCCTGGGGAGGAACTCCTCGTTCTCCTCCTTTCGCCGCTTGAGCTTGCGGTTGAGCAGCTCGATCCCGGCGCGCTGGGAGGCGGCCCGGGCCCGCGCGGTGGGGTCTGCGAGGTCGGGGTGGCCGAGGCCCAGGCGCTCGCCGCGGGAGGTGCGGAGGGCGGTCTCCCAGTCCTTTTGCTTTGAGGATTCAGGCTTGGAGACGCCAAAGTCGGCGGGGAGCCAGGCGTCGATGGAGGCGTTGAAGATCGACGCGGAGAGAGTGAGCGCTTCGGACATGGCGGGTGGTGGGGAGAGGAGCCGTTTCCGTCGACGGAGTCTGTCGTTCGTCGTGGTCTGCGCCTATCGCTGTATGCAAGTAGTAAGAAGCAAGCTTGCCGTCGCCGCCGTTGTTGTTGTGAACTTTTGACGCTCGCCGCTCGCGGTGCCCGCGGCGACTCGCGGCAGCCACGTGCTGCCACACGCCGAATTGCCGAGCTCCGTCCCCCTCCCTCCTCCGAGGGCTGCACTTTGTCAACGTTTTGCGCCGCTCGAACCGTCGTCTGTCAGTCACCTCCGTCCGATCCCACCCCGTCACCCCGCTATCAGCACCATGTCGACGTCGTCTGAACAGGTCCTGTCTGTGCCCGCGCTCCCGTCCGTCCCGGACGTCGAAAAGGCCGTCAAGAGCGAGGCCCGGAGCATCGTCGGCCACGTCTCGGCGCTCTTCGACCCCGTCTCGGCCCCCCTCGCAGCCACATTCGGCCGCTTCCACGACTGGAAGGAGTACATGGGCCTCAACCAGCCCGGCACCGTCGAGAACCTCACCCGTGATGTCTCCAGTGAGTGGGACGTGTGCTGCTGGAGGTAGTGACTTCGGCTGACGCCAGACACACACATGACCAACTACTTTTTCGAGGGTGCGCGCGCCGACCTGTCCAAGGTCATCTCGCCTATGCCTGCGTTCCAGATCACGCACAGCTTCACCCTCGGCGCGCAGAAGAGCAACTACATGTTTGGCGCGGTGTACGCGAACCAGAACTCGTTCCTCCACGGCCAGTGGGACCCCAGCACCGGCGGTGTCAACATGCGCGCGAACCAGACCTGGTCGCCGACGGACGTGACCAAGATCCAGGGTCAGGTGAGTAGAGGGGTGAGAGGGGAGGGGGGGAGCGAGCAGGTGCTTGGAGAGGAGGTATGGCAAGGAGCCCATGTTGTGCAACTTCACATTGGAGGTAGCATAGCAAGGAGCAATTGCTGTGGCCGCCGCCGACTGCTCGCTCGCTCCCACCGCTCGGCGCTGCGCGCCTCGCGGCGTGAGCTTGCTCGTTTGCTGACCCCAGCTCTCCTCCGCCCCCGGCCAGACCATGTTCCAGATCGAGCACGACCACCTCGGCCCGCACTACTCGCTCAACCTGAAGACGATCAACCCCTCCCCCCTCGACGGCACTGGTCTCCACTTTGTCTCCCTCCTGCACTCGTTCACCCCCCGCCTCTCCGCCGGTTTCGAGACCATCGTCCAGCGCACCTCCCCCACCGAGTCTATCCCGGCCACCTCGTACCTCCTCAAGTACACCTCGGGCCCCACCGCGCGTTCGCTTGAGCCCTCCCTCCTCCCCCCCGCGCCTGGATCCGCCGCCCCCGCGCCTGCCTTCACCCCGTCCTGGGCGGCCACCGCGCAGCTCCAGCCCTCGGGCAACGTCCAGGCGACCTACTTCCACCGCCTGAGCGACAAGGTCGACGTCGCGCTCGACCTCCAGACCGCGCTCCAGCCTGCGTCCTTTATGGGCCCAGCCAAGCGCGAGGCGACCACGACCTTTGGTGCAAAGTACGAGTTCCGCATGAGCACCTTCCGTGCGCAGATCGACTCGAACGGCAAGGTCGGCATGCTCGTCGAGCAGCGCATGAACCCGGCGATCGCGTTCCTCTTTGGCGGCGAGGTCGACCACGCCAAGAACACGAGCAGGTTTGGGCTTGGTGTCATGATCGAGTCGGCGTCCATGAGCCCAGAGGAGATGGCCGCGGCTGGGTATGCTTAAGCGCAGCGCACAGCGAGCGGAGCGAGCTGTGTGCGTGTGAGTTAGTATACCCCGAGACTGAGGTCTGGTGTGCGGACGAGCATGTGCGATTGAGGAGGGGGAAAAGCTAGGCTGGCGAGAGCGGAGTGGAGGGGAGTGAGGATCGACCTGAGAGGATAGCATGAGGTTCGGTGGACGACGACGCGATAGAGGACGGCTGCGCTCCGCAGAGCGCGGCGTAGAGGACAGGAGGCGGACGTGGGCGTGGCGCGGCGTGGCGTGGGCGTAGGCATGGCCGCGCTGCGGCTGGACGCTTCTGCACAAGCGCTTGTATTAGCATCCATGCACTATTCAGCACTGCGGGCGCGCAGATCAGGGTTTACTGACGTGTTGCGCGTGCTGATCTCGTCGCTGTCTCTGAGGTTGAGATGTAGGTTTGTTGTTAAGTACACCGCGGTATACAAGAGCGACGCAGTGGTCGACCCGTGTAGGACGAGCCAGCAGCATGTCGGGCAGCTGATGATTTTGCCATACTTCCCCTCCGACGTGCTACTTCGGCAATGTCGTCGTACATCTGGTCGTGCATGCTATCATCTGGCTCGCAGGCTGGTCTGATCATGTATACAGCATCTCCACAACATTCACCAGGCCCCTGCCCCAGCCTCAACCCAGCCCCAGCCCCAGCTCCAGCCCCTGCCCCAGCCAGACAGCTCGCTCCGCTCGCTGCTGGCTGCTGGCTGAGCCTACCCACTCCGATACATCCCCTGCGCCTCCGCCAACCGCATCAGCCTCCGTATCCCCTCCACCTCCTCAGCCGTGACCTTGCCTTTACTCGCCGCGTCGACGATCCTTCCCACAACAGCACCGAGCTCCGCCTGGGTACTGACCCCCAACGCCTCCATCGCATCGCGGTACAGCTGGTCCACGGGGACGGGCACGTCCTCGATCGGGAGGAAGAGGTCTTCCTCCTCGTCCTCGGCTTCGGGCTGGGGTTCGGGGATGAAGTCGTCGTCTCCGGATGTAGAGCCAGCGCCAGCGCCAGCAGTCTTGCGGCGTTTCCGGCGCTCGTGGCGTTCGTGATCCTCCTCCTCGCCGTCTTCGTCTTCGTCATCGCCTCCCCCGTCCCCGTCGTCGTCGTCGTCGTCCTCGTCTCCGTCCCCGTCCCCGTCGTCACCGCCCTCGTCGCTCGAGTACTCGTCCGCCTTGGGACTTGTGGGGGGTATGAAGTCTGCGTCCTCGGCGTCATCTGCGTCCTGATCGTCAAAGCCGAATAACGCAGAGAGGGAGAGTAACTCGTAGTCGTCCCCGCCGGCAAAGGTCTCGGGTAAGGTGATCTTCGAGAGGTCTGGCATGGTGGAGAAGTCCAGCGCAGGTGGGGGGGCAGCCGCGGTGTCCATGTACGCCCCGTCTGCGGGTGGGAAGGGGTATCCCCCACCGTTGGGCGGGAGGACGTTCTCGGTCGGCTGGAGCACCGCTGATGGATATGTCAGCGGCTGGGTAGTCTGCGGCTGGGTGGTCTGCGGCTGGATAGTCTGCGGCTGGGCGGGCGCACCGCGGAGATAGGACACCGGCGTGGCGGCTGGGGAGGGGGCGGGATTCCACCACCGCAAGGGGGTGTGAGCCACCTCCCGGGCTGCTGGAGGTGTGGGAGCTGCAGTGGCTGTTGATGTTGTCGACAGTACCTCTGATTCGGGCGCCACAGTCGGGAGAAGAAGCTGCACAGCCCGCGGGGAGAGTCCCTGCGAGCGCTGAAGGAGGGCCTGGAGATCGCGCACCCTGCTGTCAGCTGGTTCAGAGCTTGACGCACTTGGCCTCGAGCGCCTTGCACTTGGCCTCGAGGGCGACGCACTCCTCCGTCTTGAGTTCGAGCTCGCGGTAGGCGTGGTCGTCTTGCTCCTTCTTGCGCTGCCGGGCGCGCATAGCTGCCGTCAGTGGGAAAATCTAGTGAAAATAGAGCTAGACTCACCGCTCTCGCGGTTGCGCTTGCGTTGCCGGGCTAGACGCTCATCCGGGCCGAGGACGACTGGGCGCCCGATCTTGCGTAGGCTGATGTCCCGCGACGAGGGAGGAAAGTCGGGATCCCCGGGGGCGGAGGGGTCAGACTCGGGCTCTGGTGGGGGGCGGGAGACGCGCCCAGAGCGGGTGGTGGTTGGAGATTGGGGCTGGGAGGGGGGGTCACACAACTGCGCGAAGGCTTTCAGATCGAGTCCTGGTGTGTTGAGGAGGGAGTGCAGGTTGGACGACGGGGTGGGTGGGTGGTCTTTGGATTGCGCCATTGCGGTGCATGGGTGTGGGCTGGAAGAGAGAGGAGCAGTGTCGCGAGAGATGAGGAGGACGGCGAAGTGGAGATGTCGATGTTGGATGATGAGAGGTGAACAGGAACCACACAACATGCACTTCGCGGTGGCGGACGCGTCTGGCTATCTTCCCACGGTCGCTGTCACTGATTACACACAATCTGTACACACAAGAAGCCGCTGCTGTGAAAAGTCAGTCGTGCGGCTTTCTGGCGGTCGGTCTGCGGCATGCCTGACGCGCGTCCAGCAATCCAGTCCATGCACAACAACACGCTTCGCAGAGCACCGATGCGCAAGACTGACGAAGTTGCAAGCAGGCTGCGTCTAAGCACGATTGCTGTGGTCTGCACAATCTGACCTTTCTTCCTTTCTAACGTCCGACAGACCCAGTCCCACTCATCACTCGTACATCAGCTGAGGTCCTCCTCCATCTCCTTCCTGCTGACCCCTGCTGACCAGACTCATCCCCCCATGGCTCACATGCCCATCGCCCCCATCGCCATCGACATATCATCCCTCCCCTGCCTCTCTTCACCGCTGTGCGAAATGCTATACATCCATCCATACACTGCAACCCAAACACCGCTTAGGCGTCGGCAACCTCACGGAGACGGCGGATGGTGGAGCGGACGGTGGCGGCGGAAGGAGTGCCGAGGACGTAAGCGCCACCGGCGTACTGCTTGGAGCAGCCCTTGCACTTCCAGATGCCGACGGCAGTGCGCTTGACGGCGGTCTGGGGGTCAGCTCTAGCTCTAGCTCGGATAGCTCACCTTGCCGCACGAGGGGCACGCGTAGCGGGAGTGCTGGGTGATTTCCATCTTCTTGACGGTCTTACGGAGCGAGGCACCGTAACGGGTACCGTACTTTCCAGTGACTCCGACCTTCTTTGTGCGCTTGGTCTGGGGTTAGAGGGTTCATGAGGGAAGGGAAAGGAACGGCAAGGCGTTGGGCATTGGACTCTGGCTGGCTGGCAGGCTGGCGAAACTGGCAGTGGGCAACGAAGTGTCGAGATCGGACGGGGATGTCGAGAATGGGAAGGGAATAGAGTCGTCCGCGCGGTGTGCCAATGTGCGTGATTCCTGTCCTGTTGCTTGTGCGCGAGCGGCTGCGCGCACTGCTCCTTCATGGCCGGCATTCCGTTGTCGTCGCTGTCGTCGTCGGTCGCCCATCCTCGGTGTGCTCTCCTTGTCGCCAGTCCTCAAACTGTTGTCCTCGTCCTCGCCCATCATCCGCTGTTTTCCGAGTCACGCCCTCCATGCCAGTGTCGCCAGTGACCTCCATCTGCGAGTGCGCCAGTGCCCATTGCCCATTGCCCGTTGCTGTCCATTGCCGCTGCCGCTGACACTCACCATTTTGAGGATGTATTAATCGACCTTGACGGTTAGGAAACGACGACGAGGACGAAGAGGGCTCTTCTCCAGCAGCAGCGCGGGGAGGGGGTGTCGAGGAGCGGGAGCAAAATCCTCCCAGCGACCGACGACCAGCCTGGCTGGCTACGGTGCAAGGGGAGCTGTCGGCGATAAACTGCTCCCGTCGTTATCGCCGAAGCTTCCGGCCGACTGCCTGGCCACCACGTGTAATATTCTCCTGATTATTTCTTCATTATTTATCCCGCCTCCACCCCCCGTGATATCCGAATCCTCGGCAGATGACGTTTGGTGGTACAAGAAATCTCGTCAGGCACAGCATCGCCGTAGCTTGAACTCCATCTTCCAAGTCCGGAAGCGAGGTCAAACGTCGAGCAACTTTCTGCAGACAGAGAGCAACACTGCAAGTACTCCTCTAGACCGCGACAAGGCTCTCGACCACAGCCCCGACGCGACGCACGCAGCCCAGCTACTGGCCTAGAATCAAGAGATAAGCCCCCTTCCACGACCGCATCACACCCAACTCCCTCGACCTCCACGATGTCCGACTCCAAAAAGGCCATCCCCATCCCAAACATCAGCAACCTCAACCAGCTGTCTGACTCGTCCATCGGATCCTGGGAGCGCGGCCGCACCTCGAGCAACGCACGCAGCCCGCCCAACGCCGGAGCCAGCATCCTCGAAGGCGCCCACGCCAAGATGGGCGGCCTCTCCCTCGCCGACAAGCCGGCCGCCCCTCCAGCCCCAACTTCTGCCGCCCCGCTGGGCTCAGCTCCCGCGCCCGGCCCCTCGTCCGTCATCTCGGTCTCGTCTGCGCGCTCGTCCCACTCCGGCTCCGCCTCGGGGCGCACAGTCCTGCACCCGCGCAAAGCGCTCGAGGGCTACGGCTTCCGCCCGGCGTCGGGGGCCTCCACGCCAACCGGAGGACTCCGCTCCCCGCCGAGCGGGGTCCCGCCTGTTGACGATGCCGAGGTCGAAGCCGAGTTCAACGAGGAGGTCCGCCGCGCACTCCAGGAGCCTCCCGCCAAGGTCGAGGAGGAGGAGGAGGGGGCGTCCGCCTCTGCATCCGGCATCGCCGACGAGGAGGGTCTCGGCTGGCCAGGTGAGTTTGTTATTTGGAATCACTGCCCGCGCCTCTTCGCTGATCCCAGCCAAATCCACCCACGTCCGCCTGCACTCCTCCCCTGCGGAGAAGGCGGCCAACCTCGAGGTCCTGGCCGGCGCGATCCGCACCGTCCTCGAGTGTATCGGCGAGGACCCCGATCGCGAGGGCCTCCTCCGCACACCGGAGCGGTACGCCAAGGCCCTGATGTGGATGACAAAGGGGTACGAGGAGCGCCTCGTCGACGTGATCAACGACGCCGTCTTCGCCGAGGACCACGAGGAGATGGTCATCGTGCGCGATATCGACGTGTTCTCCCTGTGCGAGCACCACCTCGTGCCCTTTACGGGCAAGATCTCGATCGGGTACATCCCCAACAAGCTTGTTCTGGGGCTGTCCAAGCTCGCGCGCATTGCCGAGACGTTCTCCCGCCGCCTGCAGGTGCAGGAGCGGCTTACGAAGCAGGTCGCCATGGCGATCATGGAGGCGATCAGGCCGCGCGGCGTCGCTGTTGTGATGGAGGCGTCGTGAGATGCAAACGGGGAAGAGTCGGCTGACGATATACAGACACATGTGCATGTCGATGCGGGGCGTGCAGAAGCCGGGATCGACGACGGTGACGTCTACGATGCTGGGGTGCTTCAGGACGCAGCAGAAGACGAGGGAGGAGTTCCTCCAGCTCATCAGGAGCCCGAGCATGGCGAGGCATTAGAGAGGGGGTAGGGGGGGGGGGGGGGGCGGATTTCAACGTTCAGGTAGAAGAGGGAGGATAAGGTAGGCAGGCAGGAAGGTAGACCCGGCGAGGTCTTGTAGGGTGTAGTAGGCAGGCTCAACTCATTGCGTGTACATTCATCTGTACTATGTAAGCTAGTCACGGCGCGGGGTGCTCGAGGGCGATGGTGGACAAAGACGCTCGAGAGGTCAGTTGGAAGATCAGAGGCGTCGGGGCGGGGCGTGAGGGCTGCTAGCGGACAGGCAGCGGACAGGCAGTCGACAGGATCAGCTGAGCGATGTGAATTTGGGCGGCTGCGCGAGTGTCCAGTCAGGCGTGAGCTCGTAAAGCATATACTCCAGACAAGGTCTGCTGAAGTGCCCTGCTCTACAGCCGCCAACGGCGAACGAGCAGTACTATCTACGCGAAACACATCACGTCCATGTGGCCATGTGGCATATGAAATTGAGAAATACATAGAGGCGCCGCCTCATGCACAACCGTCACAACAAATCTACAACATCACCACTGCCGTCAGCGCAGCCCCGATTGCCGCCACTCACATAAGTCTCATCCCGGTACTCGACCATCCCCTCGCCCCGCTCCCGCCGCTTCGTCCGCTCCGCAGCCCACTTCTCAAACCACTTGCGCATCTTCCCCCGGCTGTCGTTAGCCTGCACCCCTTATTTCTCCCCAACGCCACTTCCCCTCTCCCTCTCTCCCCCTCTTCCTCCCCCCCTCCCCTCCTCTCTTGACTCACCTCTTCTCAGAATGCACATTCACCGTCGCGATGATGCGCGGCTCCCCCGGCGTCGAGAGGGCAAAGCACGTGAGCTCGAAGAAACTCGAGTGCTCAGAGTAGGGGACCCCTGGGCGTCAGTCCTCCACCCCATTCGACTCTGCTCCGCTAGAACCAAAGCCAAGGCCTAAGTCAAAGCCGCCTGCAAGCCTGCTATCGCAGGCTTCCAGGCTAGCACTCACCAAACATCATATGCACGCGCGAGCTCCCCCGTATCGGCTTCAGACTGACATCACTGAACCCCTGCGCCTGGTCCCGCTTGATGACAAAGTTGACGTCTGGGAGCGTATTCGCCCCCGCTGGGGGGCGGTACGTCCACCCCGTGGGGCGGAGGCCGAGCACGCGCGAGAAAGTGGGCCGCAGGGCGTCGAGGTAGGGCTGGAGGTGGTCCAGCTGGATATGGCCTAGCGGTACGAGGTGGACCTGGGACTGGCGTTAGCGCGAGGACGTCGCTTCGGGGGGACGTACGGTCTTGGGATCGTCCGAGAGGAGGGCGTGGAGCTCGGGATCGTCCTGGGCCTGGAGGATTGCGCGTTTCCGTGCGTCGCAGTATATCGTGGTATTGAGGGCCTGTGCAACCGCTGGGGTTAGTGAAGAAATAAAAGTAGTCACCTTTGACGATGCGCTCCTTGCCGATGGAGTAGGTGCCTATCATGACGAGGACGCGGCCGCGGACGCGCGGCTCGGCGGTGCTCGCGTCCTTCTTGAGCCAGGTGGACATCATCGCCACGGAGCGTTCCTGCGCTTCGTAGGCTAGTGTCGCGGGGTGCGGCTTGATGTCGGGTTTGGTGTCGGGCTTGGCATCGAGGTACTGCGTGATGTCGGGTTTGCTGTCGGGAAGGGCTGGCATCGTGTCGACAACGTTGATGCCGGGTGGGAGGCGGAGCACTGGCTCGGCCTCGGGATCTGGTATTGGCGCTTCGTGCTCGACGGTGGTCCGGATGTCAGGCTTGATATCGGGCTTGACGTCCTCGTCGGGCATATGTGCCTCAGGCTCGTCAGGCAGCGGTTGCAGACCAGGGGGGAGGCTCGGCTCATCCTGGAGACCCAAGCAAACCCCTCTGGGGGGCAGCTCAAACTTGTCCTCAAAGTCCCCCACATCCTCCTCGCGCGGCGGGTCCACCACATCCTCAGTCTCCATGCTCTCCAGATCGATCTTTGGCTCGCCCTTGACGTCGTCGTCCTCGCACGCGATCTTCCTCGCCAGTTCAGCACACGCGCGAATAACAAGCGGCTGCGGGGGGAAGCAGTACTGCGGGTTGAGGTACGTCGTGTCGAGGTAGATCGTATCGAGCTTGCCGCGCGCCACTGCCGGGTGGAGAATATGCTTTGGGCATCTGCCGTCAGCTACGCACAGGTTGCTGGCTTACGCTCTAAAGTCCCCGCAGTGGAGATATCGGAAGACGCGCTTGCTCCCGACGTATGGCGAGCGGAAGCTCGAGTCTCCAGCGTTGGCGGTCTGCTTCCCCTCAAAGAGGAAGAGGGATGACCCGGGGCCTGGGGTCAGTCGATGGCGATTTTCGCACTCACAGTGATTCGCGTCCAGGAGACTGACGGTCACCCCGCCTGTATTTGGGATTTCGAACTCCTCATCGTCCGGGAGACCATGCTATCGTTCAGCTTGGCCAAAGAGAACTACTCACGACCCACTGCGGCTCCACGCCGAGCTTCAGGATGATCAGATTCGCCGTCGTGTACGAGCAGTAGATCGGGCCGTGCTTCCACGACTTGGAGAGGTTGGTGTAGTGGTCCGAGTGCGCGTGGGTTAGGAAGTACGCTGCGACGCCCGGAATCGCGCCGTAGCAGAACGCGTCGACGGCAATAGGCATACCCGTCAGGACCTTGTAGAACGGCGCCGCACGGCGATTCTTGATACGCTTCGGTTCGTCCACGTCCGCCCACAGCTCCTTCTCCTTGTGCCCGCTCATCAGAAGGGAGAAGGCGTTCGCGCCCTTCCCGCCTCGGCCGTTGGGAATCGCCCCAGAGGGTGGTGATGGCGTGCGCGGGATAGAGTGGGTGATGCTTGTGATCGGTTGGGGGGTGGACTGCTTGGCCTCAGAGGCTTTGGGGGCCGGGGTGAGCGCTTCAGACTTGGACTTGGACTCTGCCTTGCTCTCTGCATTTGATCGCTTCGGCCCAGGCTTGCCGTTGGTATTCGCTTTGCTGTTGATCTTGCCAGACTTCTCGGGGAGCAGCTTCGCCGCCGGCTGGGCATCGAGACACGCATTGACATGTGCCTCGGCGTCTGCCCGCTCCATAGCCTTGCCACACACCATGCACGCAATCTCCTCGCTGTCCCCCTCGCTATCAGGCTCGGCATCGGCGTCACTCGCCTCATCCTCCTCCCCGCCCCCGCCCCCGCGCACATCCATACCCATCCCCTCATCCGGCTCCTCCCACACCTCTCCATTCGGCTCGACGATCTCCAGCGGTTGCACGCCGTTGACGGACGCCTGGCGCCCGAGTTCAGGCGGGTCTGGCGGCTTGCCCGGTGGCTCAATGGCCTGTATGTCGTCCTCGTCCTCATTCCCGACTATTCCATTACTAGTCGCATGTGGCCCAGAATTTGATCGCCGCGATGCAGTCGAGTTGGTTCGTGGCGCCACAGGCTTGGCCACCAGGACAGACGCCTTTCTCCGCTTGGACGGCGGCCCGGGCTCCCCCTCCGGCCGCTTGTTCTCCACCTCGTCGTCGTCGCTAAAGTCGCTGATGACTACCGGGTCGGCCGCGGTGCCGTGCTTATTGGGCTTACCCTCTCCGCCCCCATGGTCGAGTGGCGCAGGCGTGGCCTTGAAGAAGCTGAGGATCGAGGACGCGGAGGTGCGCGTTGCTGTTGCGGTTGCTGCGGGCGCGGATGGGGGTCTCTTCCTCGGCGGCATGGCATGGCAGCGGGCGAGTAAGAGAGAGTGCGCAAGTCTGTTGAGAAGAGTTTGAACGCGACGGCATCGAGGTCGGGTGAAGTTGTCGAGATGAAACGCGGCCGCGGTACAGTCACCGATTGATCGGCGTCATCCCACGTGGTGCGGGGCCGAGGTTTAAGCAACTTTTTGCCACCCAACGAGGAGTATTCGTTGTTCATCGAGAGCATGTCGTGTCTCCAGTCGTAAGTTGGAAAGCTGCGTCTTGTTGTGTGCGTGCAAACGCTGCCCCGAAGAAGACAAATGATAGGCAAACTTGCGAGCTGGAAGCAGAGCCAGATGTTTGCAGGAAGATAGCAACTCGTCGCCCGCAACACCAACATGCCACCCGGTCATCACTGCCACACCTCAGCCCATGCCATGCTCATGCTTTGCTACATCTTCACTACCATGCCACTATCCCATGCCAGATCTCCTCCTGCTACCCCCTTACAACCCCGAGCACAGCTCCTCGACCGACCCCCGCTCCCGCACCGCAGTCGTGAGGTTCTCACACACCCCCTCCCGCACAACAACCACATCCTCGATCCGCACACCTCCGACATGGAGATACCGCTTCAGCACCTCGTGGTCGACCAGCGGGCTCTCCCACACGCCATGCGCATCGAGCAGCTGCGGGGGGAAGTAGCACCCGGGCTCGATAGTCACGACCATGCGCTCGCGCAGCACCTGCCGCAGCCGGAGGTACGTGTACAGCTTGGCCGGGGTCTTCCTTGTGCTCTCCGGGATGTCAGTGTGCACCTCCCTGAGGTACTGGAGCGAGTCGTGCACGTCCAGGCCGATCGAGTGGCCCAGCCCGTGGGGGAAGAACGCAGCCGACAGTCCCGAGGCGATGAGCTCCTCTTCCGTGGCGCCGGCGCGGAAGATGCCGAGCTGCACAAACCCATCGATGAGCACGCGGTGGGCGAGGAGATGCAGCTCGTCCCAGTGCACGCCGGGTTGGGTGGACGCCTCGCACGCCTTCTGCATGCGCAGGACGAGGTCGTAGATCTCCCTCCCGCGGTCGGTGTACTTGCCGCCATTGCCGACGGGGATCGTGCGCGTCACGTCGGACGCGTAGCCCTGCCACTCGGCGCCCGCGTCGATGAGGAGCACCTGCGGCTCAAAGGCCGAGGTGTGCAGGCTTGAGGTGGGGGTAGAGTGCTCGTGCCCCGGCGCGTCGCCGCAGCACCCGCGCGCGATGCGGCGGGGAGTGAAAGTTGTGTCGCCGGGGGCGCGGGGCTGCGCCGTCGACGGGAAGAGGCGGTCGTTGCAGCTGCTGTCAGCGGGGCTATCAGAATCAGACGTACACGTAGTGCAAGGTGCTGGCGTGGGAGCCGGACGCACAGATGGGGAGGTAGGCCTGCTGCGCGCCCATGCGGCGGCAGGTGGCGACAAAGAGCGCCTCGGCGTCGCCCTCGCTCTCGACCTCCCACTGCGTGACGCCTTCGTACCCCGTGCGCTCCTTTGTGCCGGGGACGCCCTGCTTTGCACGTGCGACGGCGTACCGGCCCAGCTCGCGCATGAGCACCTCGTGCGCGCCAGAGGTGATGGCGTTGGCGTGGCGGATGAGCTCGATCTCGCCCTCCGTCTTGATGAGGCGTGCGATGTGCAGTGCGCGGCGGAGGTGCTCGGTCGTGTGCGACTTGGCAGCAGCGAGGGCAGTGACTGCCTCGGGCAGGGGCGGGAACTCGTGCGTGACAGGCAGGGTGTGGAGCGTCACCTCGCCGAGGGAGGCGAGGGCTGCCTCGAGCTCGGTAGTGGCCTTGATGGCACCCGCGTCGAAGCGCGCAGATGCCTCCTCGAGAGTCGGCGGGCCGACACTCCACATGGTGACCAGCGGGTCTGCGGGCGGGATGAAGAGCGTGTGCTCGATGCCAGCCGCGTCGGGCTTGATCACGATCAGCACGCTCGCGTCTGGAACGTCGTACGCGCCGGTCAGGTAGTTGAAGTTGGCCTCCTGGTCTGCAAACATTAGTAAGAGACTACGTGTGCGCCTCACGGAACAGCATCTCGCGGTCGGTGTCGTCGCGGCTGGTCACTGGGCATGCCTGGAGGAACACGGCGTGGGTCTGCTATCAGCGACATCTCCGGCCTCGACTCACGCCAGCACTCTCGCCCGGGAGGAGGTTGCCGAGCTCAACGGCGAGCTTGGCCGCATGCTCGCGAGCAGGAAACTTGGGCCTGGGAGACGCAGCGTTGGTCACCATGGTGTATGTGAGTGAGTCGAGTGTCCATCACCATCATGCATCACTTTATTGACACGGGACACAATGTTCGCGGCGGCGACGGACATTGCGGACATGGCCGGCACCGCGTGGTTACACCCCCGCCAAGGTGGCGATAGAGAGCTAAGCGCCGGAGTCGCCGAGGGCAAGTTCCGGCGAGCGACTCGGGCGACGACGATTCCACCTCTGCAGCAGCCACACTCGCCAACGCAACGAACGCGCCAACGCTGGCCTTAGCCATGAACCGACTATGCATACATGCCAAGATGCTAAGAATACAACGCGCGCGCGCATGCCACACGGCACCACGCACGCATGCTAGATACGATCGACACGATCCGGGAGGAACTCTGAGCGTGGCCGGCGCTCTGGGAGCGAGTCTGCCCTCGGCCGACGGTCCCTGCGCGGCTCCTTGCGCTCGGCGCGCTCCACCTCGG
Source organism: Cutaneotrichosporon curvatum (assembly GCA_001600275.1). Lineage (NCBI taxonomy): Eukaryota > Fungi > Basidiomycota > Tremellomycetes > Trichosporonales > Trichosporonaceae > Cutaneotrichosporon > Cutaneotrichosporon curvatum. The sequence goes on along the minus strand of BCJH01000001.1, from coordinate 1,085,548 downwards.
ACAGCAGCTTGTCGATCTTGGCCTCGTAGTCGAAGGGGTCCTCGTCCGTCCCGATGCCGATGTCGCGCATCTTGGCAGCCGGCGGGGGCTCCACCGGGGCTGCAGGCGGGGGTTGTGTCTGCGTCTGTGTCGCATCCGGGCCAATCGCAAAGGTGGAAATGGCAACGCCAGAGACGACGAGAACCACGATGATAGCTGCGTTTTAGCTGAGCCCACTCCACTCGACCCACCGATAGCCCTGCGCGTCGCCTCCCACTTGGCACTCTCGATCTCCGTCTTGAGATCGCCAATGCTGATAGTCGCGCGGTTGTTGATCTCCTCGATCGCGATATCCGCCCACTTCATATCCGACCGCGTGTCCGTCTTGCGGTTGTTCACATCCAGCTCGATGTCGTGCTTGAGCACCTGCACATCCTCGGCCATCTTGACCTCCACGCTGTCGAGCTCATGCCGCAGTGCGCTGACAGCATTCCGCGCCGCAATCCCAGTATTCCGGTTCCGCACATTGAACTCGGTGCGCAGCTTCGACAGCGCAGCCTTGAACAAGTACGCCTCCTGACTGTCAGCGTCGACCCCACCTCCACACTCACATTATCCAACTCCTCCCTGCTGAGCATGTTATTTGCAGCCCGGTCCGTCCGCTGCAGGACGAGCCCGCGCACCGTCTCCATCAGCGCCTTGGACGTCTCGGGCGACAGCGTAGCCTCCTCCAGCCGGGAGACAAAGGCGTGCGTATCGAACGGCTGCCGCAACCGCCGCACAGGCACAATGAACGGATTCGGCAACGGCACCCGCGCGACAGCAGTCTGCGGCTCCTCGCTCGACGATGACTCGTCTGTGTGCTCCTGCCCCTGCTCGCCAGACAAGTTCGGATACGGGATACCCAGCAGCACCTCGCCTGGTGAGTTGGAGCTGCTGGAGCTGGAGCTGGGGCTCGTCGCGCCAGAGCTCGAGCCCCCCTCTGCGCTCGTACTCTGCCCTGGCCGGTCTGGGTCCCCGTCGATCTTGCGGAACGCAGCAGGTGTCGGTGGCCCCAGGCCGATGACAGACTGTGATGGAGGCTCGTCACGGGCCGCGCCGGGTGCCGAGATGGTGATGCTCCTGCAGCTGCAGGCGTGCCGTGGGCGTGCGTGGGCTCGCAGCCATCGGGCGTAGGACGGATGCGGCCTGACCATGCCTGCGGGTGGTGAGATGATGGAGACAAGAGAGTGAATGTACAAATGTATCTCTGCTGAATGGACCTCGATCCGAATCAGACCTCGCTTGACTTCGGCGGCTGCGGCGCGTGTAACCCGGCGACCATCGCGACGTGTACTTAATTACACGGGACGCGACATCCGGGTACATCCGGCGAGTGGGATTACGTAACAGCCACGTGGAGCTGGCGGGGTTTATTTATTCGACCACCTCTCTAACACTTCGCCACCATTGTGGGAATCGCTCCTTGTGGGATTTCTCGGCACTCTACCAGGCACTCTCCATCGCGACCGACATCGAGCGAGCATCGCCGGCTAACACTACACGCGGAGAGGAGCGCGGATACAGGCAAGGGGGGAGGGGGGGCTCGAGTCTCACATGGACATGAAGGCCAGCCATGTCACGCCGTGCGAGTTTCTCAGTTTTTCCAAAATTAACTCCCACTCCAACGCCTCGCATGCAGCTCTCGGCAAAGCCTCGGCCACTAATTAGTACCTCGGAGCTTGGGAGCCACGAGCCAGGAGGCAGTGCCACGCGGTTGGTGCCTACCCTCGATGCTCGCTTCGCAACGTACGTCCACTTTCCACTGACATCAGAGTGGACCGGACAGCCGGGCAAGCCGGATAGCGGGCAAACTCGTCGACAGGAAGCAGCGGCGTTGCGTCGCGGTTTCGAGTGAGCAACGTATGTTTTGATAGGTTTTCTCCCGAGTCTATCCAAGTTTTCCTGCTTCCCACAAGAACGAGGGCCCGGCTGATTGTCGAGCAGGCGATAAACGCACAATTCCCAGTGAGGCAATCCTCATTCTGCCGTATGGAGTAAGAGACTCAACCCCTTCGCTTGTGATAAGTGTTTTGATTATGACGCACGATATCGGCATGGTGAGTACCGGCGAGCTCGCATATCGGAGTTCGTATATGTTGCCGTGTACCTGCCCGCCTGCAGGTGTTGCTCATGTCGCAGCCTGGGTGGTGCGGCTGGGTGCTTTCCGGCGATTGCTTGATGGCCTAAGAGTGATGCACTCCAGACGTTTGGTACATCACTGCCGCGTAGTCGTTCACTGTCGCCGCAATCGTCCATCACTGTCGCAAGGTCGTTCGCCTCTGCGGGGTAGTTGTCGTGCAATCAGTAGGAATCCTCAGCATGTGCTGATTGAAGCTTCGAACAGTGATGACCGAGTGAAGCTGCCTGGACGGAGCTCGGTGGTTGTGGCGACGCATGTATTGAATGGTCTCACCTTAGCGTCACAAAGCCTCCCTGAGTTCCATGGATAAGCCACTCTCACGTCCACCAAACTGTCGGTCCTCATCGTCATCTGCGCAGTCGTCCACGGCAACGAGGGCAGCGATTAATCAGTAGTTGTGCTGTCCATCCTTCCTGGTTCACGGAATGTCACATCGAGTTCGCGTGACGTCGAGTTCGTTCAATCGTTCAGTGTGTTCATCGTCCACCCAGATGGCAGACACGCCACAAGCCCTCATTAAGTATTAAACAATGTTCCAGCACTGCGCGTCAGCCCACCTCCACGCGCGCAACTTACAGCTTCCTAAAGCTGGTCCTCTGCACCCAGTGGCCCCAGTATATTTGGAGCTTGGATCCAACCCGTATCCCCCCCATGTATGGTTCTATTGATGTAATCCCCTGCGGCACAGGCCCCCCTCCACAGATGGCAATAATCCTCGCAAGCCACGCAATAACGTGGCAGTCAGCTATTGCCTGCGATTAGCACGATATTAATCTCTCTCCACTCACCAAGTCGTCACCCAGGGCAAACGGCCCGATCATCGCCACCTCGAGCTTGGCCAGCGTGGACGGGAGGTGGATCGTCCATGCCGCCCTCGACGCGTCAAAGTACTCCATCTGCCTCCCCTCGTCCGCGTTATTATTGTAAATATCCAGCAATGCCTGGTTCGCAGCAGCCTTGCCCTCCAGTGTCTGCACCACCTCCACAGCCGCGGCGTGCTCCTCTGCCCCCGAGGACCGGAGCGCCGCAGCCTCGTCCGCCACCTCTTTGCGATACCGCCCCAGCGCCTGCTGCCTGGCATACAGCATCGCACCCTGCGCGCCACGCAGCTTGGCCCGCAGCTCGGAGTGGTCGCGAGCAGCGAGCTCGAGGAAATTTGGATCGACAACCGGCGAGCGGACGAGGCGGATCAGCGCACCAGAGAGGGAGCGGTCTAGTGGTCAGTCCAAAGTCAGGGCTAGAGCGCAGATCGACGAGCGAAGCCGAGCAAGCTCGCATGGCGGGAGACATAATAACGACCTACCCGTTGCTGTCATTGGGGAGAGGATGGGCGCGGATTTTCGCTGCCCCGAGGGCGGGGTTCGTGCTGGCCGGCTGACATCGACGAAATGGCAGATGCTCTGGATGTGTTAGAAATCCTCGGAAAATCGAGTGAAAAATGTAATAACGCACAGTGGTGTCGTCGAGGACGTGGTATGGTTGTCGTGAGCTGCCCGCCGAGGGCGATTCCGCGTGCGGTACGAGCAGTGTGGGTATTGTTGCTGCAGGTTAGTAAAGACTAGGGGAGAGCAAATTGTTGCTCGCTACGCGTTGCAAGCCAGACAAGGGCATGCCACTGTAACAAACCCCGGCGTCCACTCACCGTGTCGGTTAATTCTGGGGTGTGTGTCAGAGCCGCCCGCTGCGTGCATTCATTCCCATACTGGACTGGACGTACTTGAGATAGCGGGGCGAGAAATTCTCCCCAGTCGCTGTGGTTGAGTCAGCACCTGCCTCGCCGCTCCAACATCGAAAAGCAGCCTGGGAACAAAGAAAAATCACCACCCCACTCACTGATATCAACGTGATTGACGTCATACTCGTCGTCGGCGTATCCCTTCTCAAGGAGGCAGAAGCGTGGGACAGTGGATAGAAAGGAAGTCGGCCAGCTGTGCTGTGGTGAGCAAGGGCCAAGGGGTTGTGGTGGTGGTGGTGGTCCCAGTGGCTCAATGAGTGAGGAGCTGCTATGGTGGACAGAGTTGTCGTGGGCGAATCTGCGAATAATGGGCCGACGGGCTAGGAACGGCGTAGCGGGCTTTACGAAGGAGAGAACTGCTCGACTTACCAGTAGAGGACGGCCCGGGAGAGGTCGTCCTCGTGCATAGCTGTGTGTTGGTCCGTTCCAGCTGCGGCGGACCAGCTGCTGTTTGTCAGTCTGAGGGAGGAGGCGAGTGGCGTCGCGAAAGTCGGCGCAAGCAAAGTCGAGAGAGTGGGAGATGCTGAAGTGGAGGCATGCGATGAGGCGCCAGTTGCTCGTTCCGCCAGTTGCCAGTTGCCGTTTGCAGCAAGCTGCAAGCAAGATATTTGACGCGCGCTCTCGAGAGACAATGGGCGTTATTCTCCGGGATTTCCGCGCGGAACGTGGCCAGCGGCGCTGCGAGCAAGCATCGAGCACGACGAGCTGCGGTGTACGAGGTTGGTATGTACGTGTAGGGCTTGGTGGCGATGTTGGCGAGCGAAGATGTTGAGAGTGTTTTAGTGACTTGGACTTGAGCGCGATCCCAGTGATGACCAAGCGCGCACAGCCGCGCTGTACAGCTGTCAGGCAGGCTACAGGCGACACGCGTCGTGGTCCTGCCTCCCGCTGCGAAGAGAAACTGCGATGCGATGCGGCGGCGGCGGCGATAAGACCTGCTGTCGAGGTGTAGTTCGGAGTGTTGTTCGAAACTCTGGGCAGTGCAAGGGAAGGTAAAGAGTTGTTTATGGTAGGTGTACGTACCCTCCGCCACCTTCCCTGCTTGTCTCACCGCTCACCTTCCTCGCCTTCACTCTTTGTTCCTCTCTTTCACTGATCTCATCACCGCTCATTACTCATCGTAATACGACGCGCCACCATATCCAGCAGCGTAAGCTTAACGTCAGCGGGTACGGGAGGAAGAGCAGCCGCCGCATCACAGAACGTGCTAGCTGCATACCCTCAGTCGCCGCCGCCGCCGAATCGGGTCGCCGCTCATTCCTCGCGTAGGTTTAGGCGTCAGGCTGCCCTTCGTCCCCCCGAATCGAGGTTAGCTGTCGCTGCTAAGCCCCCATCAATCATGACTACTACTGAGGAAGGGCCAGCAATGCCGACATCGCCCCGGCAGTTGCAGGGACTTCATGACGAAATGACCCAGCCTGGATCTGGTGTGTCACCTTCCTCGGGGTCGGCTGGTTTGAATCTGAACCAGATGACAGTCGTCAAGCTAAAGGCGCTGTGCAAGGAGGTAGGTGTAGATCTCATTCTGTCAATTCCACGTCGAGGCCCGAGACAAGAACAGGCCACCCGAGTGAGCAAATCGTCGGTCTTGCGACCGAGTCCATGCTACAGATGTCGGAAGCCGCACGTCTCGCCCCTGACACTACTTATCCCAGCTTGGCATCAAGGGTGTTTCGAAACTCAATAAGGCGCAGCTCGTGCGACGACTCGAGGATGAGCATAACGCGAAATCGGCGGTAGCACCCCCAGCCACCGACGAGGAGGCGCAGCCTTCCGCGACGCTTCAGCAACAGCGTCCACCTTCCGGGGTGGAGTCGGCAGCGGCGGTGCCGATCAACGGTCCTTCTTCGGAGTTACAAAGTCGACAGCTGCCCGGCGATGGGTCGACCTCTTCTTCATTTACTACTGCGGCGGACAAACCTCTCGTTACTCGCGATCTCCTTCCTGAATCTATAGAACGACCCGTCAACGTGACTGCCAGATCCAGCGACAACACACCAGGCACGACAACGCAACTCGCCTCGCTGAAGAAGAGGCCCACCACACCTGCGCTAGACAGAGACCTCGTCATGGCACCTCGACGATCCACAGTCTTCCCCACCCTGACAGATGAGAAACATCCGCCAACCACCAAGACGCCACACGCACCTCTAGGCGGCGCAGCTAGTAGCCATCTGTTCCAGCCGCTGCAGCAGCCAAAATCCTCTTCATCGTCTCCGCGTCCATCGCTGACGCGGGACGTAGATCGATCATTGCACCTGGGAATGGGTGTGCCTGAAAACAGCCCTGAATCCGACGATCACTCGCCGTCCCAGGCCAGGACGGATCTCTTCAGGCCGTCCCCGAAACTCGGCCTTGCGTCGTCTTCGTCGGTACCCCACCGCCGGGTCAGCGCTGGTAAAAGCGGCAGCGTGGCCAAGGCCAGGAAATCAGCCGCTTCAGTCCTGGTGAAACGTCCTCTGCAGCCCTCCTTCCAGGCTCCGCGGCCTGTGTCTTCCGCACATGTCGTAGGTTCCTCGGCGAGTCGTCAAATGGGGGCCTTGCAGCGGAACGTTATCTCTAGGGACCTCGAGGGCTTGCCGCTGCATTCTTTCGCCCCCCTCAACCCCCGCGAGCGCGGTACTCGCTCCGAGCGGATCACACACATCCGCAGCCATTTTCTGGAGCGCGCATTCATAAACCTCGACGCTCACAGGAGGCGCCCGGCGCTTACAGCTTCTAATTCTGTTACCACCGTTACACCCAATGACGATGATGCCACGAGGCTGGCGTTTACAGGCGTCGACTCTTGCGTATACGATCTGGACAACGGCGCGTTCCTCGTCGCACTGCGGTGGTGGGTCTCCCGGCTCCATACCATGCTCTGCCTCGGTAGCGGGCAGGAGTGGAGTGTACATGGCGGAGGAACGGGTTTGCTTGGTCCAGATTTGGCAACATGGCCAGTAGTGGTTAACTGCAAGCTGCTACACAGCGGTACCTATCTCGTCACCACTCGGGCGAGCGAACCAGCGGCAGCAGCAGCAGCAGCTGACGGCGGATTCCGCAACCACAAACGGCGAAAAGCGACTAACCATGATTCCGCTGGATCTGTAACACCTGTTCTCACGCACTCTGACGCGCCTGCCTTTATGCCCACCGACGACCTCACCACGCACTACATCACCGTCGGTGCCACAGGAGACATCGTCGGCAGCTCGTGCGGTCTAACCACATCCAGTAGCGGCACTCTTCCCACGCAGCTCCAATTGTCTACTTACGAGGGCTGCGCCGTCAGGCCAGACTGGCACGCGTTCCTTACTGCTCCCTCGCATTCGGGTTTAGACACCCGCAACAGCGGAATCGAACTCACAACGCATAGCACTGCCCACCACCTCACCCAGTCTCAGCCACATTCCCCCAGGGACGCCGATGCCTCCAACACCGACCTGCTTGCACTGGTACGCACCAAAGACACAGACGCGCCTTTCGGCATCAGCGGGGCCTGGAGGACCAGACTCGTAGCTTCAAACCGTAGTGCCAACACCGACGTACGACGCCTCCCAGAACTGGAAGTCGCCGAGCGCGCGGTTCTGGCCAGCTGTGCCCTGAAAAGGTGATCCGGCATGACGAGAGTGCCATCCGTGCCTGGGTGTTTCTCAGCTAACCTGTCGCAGTTTCACGGGACCAAAGCTGGACGCAGCCCAGATGGACGCCGAGTGGCTCAACCATGCCACCACGGACGACGAGGGGGGCAGCGCGTCGTCGCGACGCAAGCACAAACAGGTGGAACTGTACCTCCCGGAGTGAGTGGATCTCGGCTCGGCATATAGCTGGGCCCCGGCGGCAGCGTGGTGAAACAGGAACTGTGGCTCACTCCAGGCCGCTGCAGATTCTCTCGGTACACTTGCTTCCGGCGCCGGCGCACCCTGCCTTGGCTGTGGTGCACCGCGCGTGTGGGCGGTCGGACTATGTCCTCCGGGAGACGGGGCAGGTCGTGGGCGACGAGGATGGTGGAGTGGCTGAGCTGTGGCAGGGGATCCTGGGCTGCGATGCGAGGGGGAATGAGGCGGACGTGAGTGCGTTCTGGGAGGGCTGGGAGGAGAGAGTGTTGGGAACGACAAGGGGGTATGACGTCTGATGTGGGTTGGTCGATGTGCGGCAACTGCTGGAATGAGTGAGTAGAGCGCACGAAGATAAGGTACGATGAGAGGTGTTTCATGTGCGGTCCTGTTGCCATATCCCAGCATGTTTTAGAGCGGAAAGTGAGTTCACTCCTGTGCGATGTACGAGACCGGGGTTTCATGTCGCAGCATGTGATGTACAAATCTTCACAAGATCCACAACGCATCGTGGGAGCGAGAAGCTCGCTCGACTGCAGTGAGGGCAACGGGCGGCCGATGTGGCAGTGGACGTATTTTCGCCTATTTTTCGTGATTTTACTGATGGCTTCAGCAGCGGTAGTCTGTCGCCAATGACCGACCAAACGGCACAATACGACTCTGCATCACTCGCACGACTATCTATACCTGGCACACATCGCCCGAGTTTCAAGCATCAGAGTCACTCCCAGACTCAGACGACGACTGCAGCATCTTCGCCCCTGGCTGTCGGCGAGCTCCTCACATTCCGCTCACATTTCCGACAGTCGTGCAAGAGATTCGTGATAATATTGGTGACCTTGTGATCCTTCATCATCGGGAGATCAGCAAACGCCACCTCAGCTCCCACGGCCTCGATGTACGCGAGTGCAACACAGGCTTTGAAGTTGTTAGCCTCCTCCTCATTCGGGGCAACAAGCAGGTCATACTGCCAAGGCACAAGGCGCCACTGCTCCACCAGCTGGAGGAAGCGGGCATCTGGAGTTGCCTTTTTCTCCCCCTTCTTCGAGGCTTTGGCATTCTGCAGACACTCAATGATGTGCTGAGGAGGTGGGCTGTACTCGTTCTGGCATTAGCTTTGTCAGGATCCGACGCACCCCGTACACCTCGATGAAGCGGCCGACAGCTAGCAGGGGGTTCTTGTGGTTGAGGGGTTTGTCCATCAGCTTGCTGTAGAGTACCATTTCGGGACTGGCGCGGGCTGCCATCATGACAATATTCTCGCGCAGGAGGGCACCCTCGGCGATGGCTTTCCACTGCTTGCCGACTTCGTCGCGGAATCGAGCCTGGACGACACCGTTGGTTTGTGCAGCCGGACGAGGCGACGAGGGTGTATCTTGTGTTTCATTTTCCTGTTCACGTGTTTCATAATGTTGCTCACAATGGGGGCGCTTGCTCGACTCAGCGACGTTTTGGCTATCGGTGTTGTTGTCGTCCGCCTCCGCTGGCTCTTCGGTAGAGTCACGTAGCAGAAGTGCACTGCTGCCGCCGTTCTCCTTGATCGCGCGCTCGACGCCTCTGGTAACAACATCGCTCAGAGCGTCCTTGTGCGCCTCATTGTGAACATACTCCGCCATCAACTCCCGCAGTAGGTCGGGCAGTGTCTCCTTCAGCGCCGCCTTTACCGTAGACTGAAGCGTCTCCTCCATCATAGCCCTGATGTCGTCCTTCAGCGTCTCGCTCGCCGTAACCTCAGGTTCAGGGGCAGGCGGGGTAGGAGGTACGGCTCTAGGCTGCACCCCTTCAAAGACAGCGAGCGTCTCCATCCCACTGCCCGATGTGTCGCCGGCGGCATGATTCTCTCTCGCGGCCGCGCGCGCCGCTTTCCTGCGAGCCTTCTCGCGCGCCTTGGTGTCTCTAGCGAGCGGGCTCTCCGGGGGTGGCGTGCCAGCTGAAAAGTCGGGCTTGATGTCGATGTCGAGCATGCTGAGCAGGTGGGAAGGCGTGGCTACGTAAAAGGGGCGAAGATGACTGAGGGTAAGATGTACTATACAGTACGCATACTGTAGATGGCTGGAGCAGGGACGGTGACAGTACTGCAGATGTGGAACCTCAGTGATTTGATCGCAATGTGAAGCTTCTGAGCGGCGTCGGGCCATTGTCCTGTATGTTGCTGTCAGCCCCCATCAGGACGTTGATCTCCATCGCACTCATGAGAAATGCGCCCGGATGTCTCCAGACGCAGCCAAAGGAGCGCCTGGACTGATGCATTTGACAGAGTGCGCGTACAGTACCATGTTGGTCGAAGCTCACTGCAGACCGCGTATATGGCGAGGGTTGGAAGGGCTTAGAGGTCATGATGACAGGGGCTGAGCGGTGGCAACTGAACGTGCTCACTTGAGCTGAGCTTGCCTTGTGCGCGGATGGGAATGCAGTGCGATGTTGATCCCTCCTCGCTCCCGTACTGAACGTTGCCTTCCGAGTTCACTGCGGCACATCACAAGGACGTACTGCATCTTCAACTACACAAATGCTACAGTATCATGCTGTACCGTTTGGAGCTCGGTTCCTAGCCCTTCAAAGCTCGAGGTCGCTGTGGCTATCTTCATAGACAGTCTGTCAGCGATGCTCCAGTCCAACGATTCTCTTACTAAACCAGATGCCAGTGAGGGCTTCGTTAACCAGTCCGCCCTTCATTTCGCTCACGTCCAAGCCTGACAACGGCTCTACCGTATTGCGAGTGGCCTCCAAATCGTCGGCCGCAATGACTGCTTCGAAAACGGCCAAAACGAGACACTCCCGAAAAGTCGCAATGTCATGGCGGTGGCCCATGACCAGGTCGTACTCCCAGATGACCAGATTCCACTGTTTGGCGAGGCTGAGGAAGAATTCGGACGGTTGCTCGAGGCGAGACGCAGGCAGCGTTCTCTGACGAGACCGCATGCAATTGATGATGTTCGGTGGGGGCGGCTGGTAATTGTCCTTTCGTCAGCTGTGCAACGAGAGTCACGTACTCCAAACTCGGCAATGTAGCGAGCTACCTTGTACAGTGGCTCGCCCTCTAGGTAGCACAGCTCCCGGACTTTACTGTGTAGCCACAACTGGGGACTCGCACGAGCTACCATCAGGCCCAAGTGTCCTCCCTTCAGGATGCCTTCAGCGACACCTTTCCATTGTTTCTGCACCTGTTCACGAAAGCGAGTATAAACTACGCCCTTCGTGGTGGTGGGAAAATCTGCGGGAGACGGCGTGTGGTTGCCCTCTGGGGCCGAGGGTGGGTAGTCATCATCGGGCAAGGTGGGAGGCGCGGCAGTCGCGGCTGGTGGCGCGTCATCATCGTCCGTTCTCTCAAGTTTGACAACAACCGTCTCATGGGCAACCTCAGCAGTTTGAGCTACTGCAGTCGTGTCCACTTCAGGTTTATCAACTGAGACCACAGCTGTATCCTCCTGAGGAGCGTCCTCACTGTCTAGCGTGGATTCAGCATCGCGTGAGCCTTCGGTCGCGATCGTCACCGCCGGGGTGTCGTGGGTGGCATTGGGACGCTTTCTCTTTGCGCTTCTGGTGACCTCGGCGTTGCTGGAAGTCGGAGTCTTGGGAGCTATCGCAGTCAAAGGTAGTATCGACAGCATGGTGGCGCGCTGCCAATGTGGTGAGAAGTGCAGAGGTTGACTGGAGATCGCTGGCACAGTGAGAAGGCAAGTTTGTCAGGATCGGCAGTCGCTGCCGATCGTGGCACCTTTGTGTCCGTCGACACCCTCGCTGAGCGCATTGCCTATCGCTGGACGCAGCTGCACATTCTTATGACTCGCGCGTCTAATGCTAACAAGCAGAGAACGTCTACACACTCAGACTGTACGGGGTGGCCCACAGCGCACCTCCATGGAGCTTGTAGGAAGTAGTATTCATTCATTCATCTAAACATCATCAGACTTATTTGGCTGGCCCGACACCGACTGATCGTCTTGCTGACGAGCGAGGTGCTCCAACAGCAGGTCGATGCCATCCTCTCTGATATCAATGCTTGATCCTTGTAAGCCTGGCACGGGGACCCTTTGCTGACCGTCAGCGTGAACGAGATGCAAACTCACCACTCCCCGTCTCGTCCACCGCATCCCGTACGATGTACATGGCCTGATGGAACAGATCGCCAACGAGCACCTTGCGTAGCGCGCAGCCGCGTCCAATCTCCAGATAGGCAATCTGGATACACTTGAGGAACATTGCCGCATCGTGCTCTTCCGGCATCCCGGAGAGGTCGTACTGCCAGAGATCAAGGCCGTGACCGTGCACGTTCTTGATAAAGTCAAGCTCGCTCCTTCGCCTCGTGTCGTGGTCATCGACTTCGGGAAGCCTTGCGCCCAGGCATGGGAGCTTCCTGAAGTCGACGACTTGCATTCCGTTTCTCAGGACCAGGAATTGGGCCACGAATCGCACAGTGGTCTTTGCCTCCTGGTATGTGATAAGGAAAGCCTTGTTGACCCGCTGTCCTGTGGGTGGAGCTGGCTCCAACACAAAGTAAGCGCTATGAGTCTGGCGACGTGCCGCAGCGTCCCGCTGTGCCTCCACCTGCCGGAGGAACATAGCGTTCACCTCTGGGATATAGAAGTGGCTTGCACCTGCACGGTCACTCGACCTCATTGTGACTATCTTGCCTGTGATCACATCCCGGCGGTTGGTTCGATCAAAGAGAATGTTGAGGGACTGGGTCGTTGGAATGTGGTCCGCCTGGCTCGAACGGATTCTCATTGAGAACTCGACGCGCTTTGGCTTGTTGGCGGCTTCGGCTGCTGGGAGTTTCGTCCCGACCGTTGATCTGCTGTCACCACACACGCTACACGGGCGACACTTGTGGGGCGACGAACCCACGATAGGCTTGCTGTGCAGCACATCGTCAGCTGGAGCTGGAGCTGGAGCTGGAGCTGGAGCTGGAGCTGGAGCTGGAGCTGGAGCTGGAGCTGGAGCTGGAGCTGGAGCTGGAGCTGGAGCTG